>JAOEGS010017014.1:3338-18775 GCA_025447755.1 Corythornis vintsioides | reverse complement strand
GGAGGCGGGAGCGCTGAGGGGAGGCGGGAGCGCTGAGGGGAGGCGGGAGCGCTGAGGGGAGGCGGGAGCGCTGAGGGGAGGCGGGAGCGCTGAGGGCAGCGCTGGCCCCTCAGAGGGGCTCCGTGCAGGGGGTTGGACTAGGGAACTTTAGAGTTAGTTAGTCTTTTTTAGAGGTCATTTACACCCCCAAACATTCTGTGATTAAATCGGCTGGGCCCTCACTCTGCCCCCTGAAATGCCCTGAGCTGCTTCCATGTGAAATGAGGATGGTGTTTGCTGAGCCAGCACAGCCCCTCCAGCAGCCAAAGGGCAGTTTGGGTCTTGGCGTCTTTTTTTGGCGGCAGAAACACTCACTTTTTTTTTTTATTATTTTTTTCTTTACTTTTTTTTTTGCCCCCCCCATACATTTTTACAAATATATGAAATAAAACCAACCAAGCAAACAACTTCTCATCTTAACAGCCTTTTAAAAATTATGCTCCTGTTAGTATAATCCAGAAGGAAATCCATATTTTTACCAGTATCATCTTCCCACATCTCAAAAGAGCCGAGTGTTTTGCCCTTTTCCAGTAGACACACGTTAGGAGTTGCACTCAGGGAAGGTATTTCCATCTGAGACCGTTTGCAGCCTTAAGAGCTGATGAAGCAAATCCATGGGCCAGTGTTGCTCCAGACACAGAAAACTTGTGTTTCAGTAATTTCAGTAATTCAGTAATTCAGTAATTGCAGCTCTTTACCACAGGAGACCTTATATGTATCCAAGGAGGCAGTGGCAAGTTCACTGGAGATAAATCTGGGGATGGCCAAAAAATACACAGAGTAAAACTCATTTATTCATGCAAAATGTGTAAAAATATACACATATACTACCCCCCACCATGCTTTTTCATATTGCTTGTTAGAAGTTTCAACAGTCAGAAACTTGGCAATGCCTGGGTCCAGTGTTTTGTCCACTTCTCCAGGTTAAATTAGGAGATGTAGAATGAAAGACATCTAGAGGTGATTTAATGTAGGTATTTTTAAAGTAATATTTTTTCTTATTTGTTAAATAAAATAGCTAAATAAAACAGTGCTAAACGTAACGATTAGCAGGTCATTAGAAGTAGATTGTGATTGTTATAGGGCTTTAAACCACTAGAAATGATGCAGTGTCATGGCATTTATACACAATGATATCTAAATGAAGTCTTTCCTTTTGCAGATACTGAATTTTGAAAGAAATGTAATTTATCACTCATGGTACTGGAACTAAAACAATGTGATATGGAACTGACAGATTCTGCAGGGTACTGTAAACTCTAAATGCTTATTTTTCAAGCCTCTGTATGCTCAGCAATTACAGCTTGCTTGCAATATCAGTCTTTTCTCAAGGTTCCTATGAAAGTTGATACGTGAAATGTGTGCTGACTGTTCTAAAATACTTTTAGATATGTAGATACAGGATAAAAAACTGCAGCTGAGTTAGTCATAAGTTATTTTTTTCACTCAGTGGAGAAAGACAGTTCTCAGCTGTAGATTCTATAATAAAGGATTTCTCATCCCCTTTGTACAAGTAATTGAAATTATAAAGGAGTAAACATTCCAATTCAACATTTCAAAGGAGTAAATGTTTTCTAATATTAACCATCTGAACTGGGCTTCAGAAACAAGCTTGGAATTCAGAGAAAATCCTGTGAATCAGTTTAATTAGTTTAAAAATAAAAAGTATGATGGAAAATGTTAAAGGAAGATTAATTCACTCATCAGTACAAAATATTTGTATAATAATATGCCTATAATACATTTTAAGATGATCAAAGAAGCTGGCCCTAAAGAAGCAGTAATGCTTTGATAAAAGCAATTGGGAATAGGAAGTAAACATTGCTGAGGACAGACTACAGATATTTGTGATTCAAAAATACGAGAAAGAGCATCTAGTAGATCAAACCTCTTTAAACTGCATTTTCTTAAGGAAATTACTTTTGTTTTGAACTTATGCAGATGATTTACAGGACCTTTATTGTCCTGCTGAACCTACTTCACAAGATGCATTTTATTGCTTTGTGTGTTTTGAAAAAAGTGAACTTGACATTCTGAGTGCAGGTGTCTCCATAAATGATAAGACAACATTTTCATATATATATAATAAATAAAAACTCAAAACTATCATCACCTTCTTAACAGTATCACTTCAGAACTTGTAAAGAATTATATCTTGCAACCCTGGAGAACAGAAATAATGATATTTCTACACATAAAAATTGCCAGGCAATTGTTCAGTTGTATCCAGTCTTGTAGATTTTCTTGTACTAGTATATTTCAATCTCCCTTCTTCACTCAGAAGAGAGAATTCCCACTTAATATAAATAACATATTGACATTCACTGCTCAAGACAGAGTTGGTGTTTCCAAAGCTCTAGAGTGCACCTAAATTTAATGTAGCCATAGAGCATGACGTGCATTTAATAATCTTGTTTTTCTTACAACTGAGATTTGCAGAGACTAAGCAAATTGTTCTTTTGTCTCCCTCACTGTACCAGAGTGCCACTGCTTGGGTTGGTAGGCAAAGGTATTTCCTCTACAAACAGAGCTCTTGGAAATGTTCCAGCATTTAAGCTGCACTGCTGGATGAAGGAGCAGGTTAACTGCAGGTTAACTCCATTGATGGCCATCAAACAGTAATGCTGTCATCAGCAAACTGAAATAACTTGAACAGTGGTAGATTAAGTTACCTCAAAGCTTCAGAAATGAATGGGTCTCCCACAGAATGGTTGAAGTTGGAAGGGACAATTGGAGGTCCTCTGGTCCAACCCCAGTTGAAGGTCCTCTGGTCCAACCTCTGCTCAAACAGGGCTGCCTAGAGCCTGTTGCCCAGGACTGTGGCTAGACACAGACTATCAGCCCACTGAGGATGTGTCAGTTATTCTGGGGCACTTATAATAGCCCTATAAGCCTATATTTAAGTGACTGAGTCACTCCTAAGGGAGTTTACAGAGGATCAGCTGATTAACTCTTTGGGCTTCAGCCCCCTTATCATCTTTGGAGCTTCTTACTGGACTTACTCCAGTAGATGAATGTTTTTCCTGCATTGGGGCACACAGAACTGGACACAATACTCCAGGGATGCTGTTTAACAGCTTCAGAATAGGAGAATTACCTCCCCTGACCTGCTGCCTACACTCCAACTAATTCAGCACAGAACATGGTAGACTTTATTTGCTGCCTGGGCTCACTGGTGATTTGTGTTCAGTTTGTTGTTCACCAGGACCCCCAGATCCTTTTTTTTTCAGAGCTGCTTTCCAGCTGGTATCCCCTGCATAGTTGTATGTGTTTTTTCCATCCCAAAGGCAGGACTTCTCATTTGTTGAACTTCAAGAGGTTTATACAGCCCATTTCCAGCATATTTATGTCTCTCTGTCTCCTCCAGCACATCAGTCACTCCCCTGGTTGGTTAATAGCTGCAAATGTAATGGGAGAGCACTCTACCCCATCATGAATAAAGCCATTGAACAGTATTGACCTGAGGCATGCTAATAGTAATTGGACACAATCAGCCTGAAAATCCACCTATTCAACTTATTTTTTAGTCTTCCAGCCTGTATGTCACCAGTCTGGCTATGAGGGTTCTGTGGGACTGTGTTAAATGCCTCACTGCAGTTGAGATGAAGCACAACATCCATTGTTGTCCTCCCATCCCCACAGCCAGTCATCTCACTGGGGAAGGCAGTTAGATTGGTCAGGTGCAATTTTCCCTCAGTAAATCCACACTGGGTGATCTAAAGCACCTTCTTATCCTTCCAGTGGCTGAAAAGGACTTTAAGAAGTGTTTGTGCCATAATCTTCCCAACATCTGAGGTTAGGCTGACCAGCCTGTACTTTCTCTGATCTTCAGTGTTGAAGATGATTGTGAGATTTTGTCTTCTTATCAATTGTTATTTGATTTTCATGAATCTCTTACACTGTTCTTCATTACTACAGGTTTTTGGAACTTCTCCCTTTGGAGCAGCCAGGATCAGTTTCTCCTCAGAAGAAGCTGGCAGCACTGATTAATGTCTAGCACTGTGTGAGTCAGAAGGACTATCTACAAGCTACTGAGAGCTATAAAAATGCATTAACATATGCTCCAACAGATAGGCAAGGAAGTATGTTCTAAAATCTCAGTCAACATCTCACTCATATCTATACACAAGGTGAGATAAATTGTTCTGTTAGTGTCATATACTCAAAAAAAAGTAAATACTTATTGTTCTTTCAAAACCATAGAATTACCATGGGTGAATTCTTAAATCATCTTTCTGACATATGGAATGGAGTAAGAGCCAAAAAGGAACACAAACAAAAAGGAAATACAGTCATGTTGGCCATTTTTGTACTTTACACTCAGTAAACTGTATTGAATTTAAAAATACTTTTAAACCCACATGTAATATAGCAAATCATCAGAAGAGAGTATTGTATTCCATGTAAAAATCAGGTCATAACAAAGAAAATTGCTCAGGGATGGTTTTCTGCTCACAGTAAAAGCTCATTCATTCTTAAAACCCATAAAGTACTGGTTTGGAAAAGCTCCCATTTACATTTGTCAATGCTCAGCCCATTAACTGGCAGAAAAAAAAAAAAGGCATTGAATTAGGCATGAGTTCCATCTACATTTTTACTGAGAACTAATGATATACAACATATCACAAGCTGTAACATCTAGCAAGCACATGCAGCTTCATTTCAATAGAGCTGCTATTAACATTTTCTAGGATTACACTGATTTCTGAAGAATGCCCATCTTATTATTATTCCTATTTGACTTCCTCCATGTTTCCTCTAGTTGTTTATTCATAGGAGAAATAATTTCAGCCCTGTCACTTCAGATCATTAATGATGTGCAAGAAAAATCAGTAAAGAATTTCCTTGGCTGATTATTCGTAATTACTTGGATACCACAATAGTTGTGCTAATGGGAAAATCTATCTTTGATGTAATTATAAAAGAAGATTGAAATTACATTGGAAATAATTGATCTACTCTGTTTCTGTCTTCTGTGATAGAACTCAGTAGAGAGAAAACACGAGTCTATTGATACTTATTAAAATTGTTATTGAAATTCTTCACTTTTAATTCTTATTTTCTCAGATAATACTGAACTTGCCTTATTTTCATTTGGGTGATTGATTGTGAAGATCCAATAACTGTTTTCTCACAATATTTTCACACAAAAGTACTAATAATGTAATTCCTGGCATGATAGGTTGGCATAATATTTTTTTTTTTTCAGACAAAGTCATAGAAAAGGAAGGAAATGATGGAATTATGACAATCTGAGATCTGTATCCCCCACATATACTCTTTGTTGAGCAGGAAAAACCACACATGTATGAAACTGGGTCTCTTTAGCTTGGAGAAGAGGACACTGAGGGGTGACTTCATTAATGTTTATAATAAACCTTGATAAAACTACATTTTGCTTTGAAATGGTGAAGAAGCATGATTATTTCTGGAACCTGGGTATATTACTGCAAGGGACTCTACTGCTGGTAAGGTGTGCAAAGGAATATTTATGGATTTTGGATTTTCAGAGCAGTGCTGCAGAACCTCTGTGCAGTTTATGAGACTGCTTTAAGGTTCAGTTAGTGAAATATTTTCATGTGCACATAACTGAAAGTGGTATTTTCAAATTTGCTTATAAGTTAGAGCTAGTAAAAAGACAAACTTCTTAATATGTCATGACTGCTTTTGGAAAGTAGTGAAGCATGAGGATGGGGAAAGTAGGTGTGTCTGTGTGAGTTATGGTAAACAGCATAGTTAACATCTGGGGAGAGCCATCTATTGTCTTGCTCACTGTTTCCCAAAGGGAGCACTGTGTGTTCAGTGCTGGTGGTTTTGCTAGGATTTCAGGGTGACAATGACAGCATCAGCTTTGGTGCTGAAGGTAGGAGTTTGGAAAAATGTAGGCATCTGTGTCCCAGAGGGAGATCTGAACTGGCAGGTTTCCAGCAACACACTCCTGTGACAGAGTTTAAATTCAGTCAATACCTAAACAAAAGGAGTTCATTAATTGCAGAAGCACTTTGTCTAGGCACACAAGCAGAAACTAGGTGCTTGAAGCAGTCATGATTCAATGCAAGAGTTGGGGAAAAATAAGCAAAGGCAGTCTCCTCCAGGACTAGCTTCCTTCTTCCCTGGCAGAGTTTACATAGTTGGTTCCTAATTTCTCTCTGATTTTAAACTGTGAATTTTGCATTAATCTGTTCATCAGAACTGACAAACCTGTGCTCTGTGAAACTGTAAGAAAGTGAAGGTATAAATGAAAGGATGGCATATGTATGAGAAAACCTGTGCATCCATCAACAGAATAGAAGATAAGTTAAATACATGTCTGAAGAAATTCATATGCTTGTTGGTGCTAAGTTTATATACATGTGTGTTTACTGCAAATATTTCAACATTATCTTATTCTAAAAAGTCTTTTTCTTGGTGCTTTATATAGCTAAGTATGGAAGCCTCATACTGAAAAGATTAATCACCCTCTACCCTTTTCAAATAGTCACATGGGACAATCTAATCAAGCTCTGAGATAAACAAAGCTGGAAAGAACACTGACTGGCTTCCAGAGAGATATCAGCAATGCGATTCCAATTTGTCAAAATGCTTTTGGATTTTGGCTCTTTATGTGCCACACCACAACATTTCTGATCATTTATAACATATGGAAGTGATTTTTCTGCTCTGGTGAACTTAGCCATTCCTTCCATTGATTGGGTTAAGACCACATTCCTCAGCAATGCTTTGTCTCTGTGAAATTCAAGACTTGTAGGAATGTCTGTAAGGTAGGTTGGCAACTGTCTTGAGGTTTTCCTGTGCATTTTCATTTAATTGTGAAGTACAGCACACTTTTGTAGAGTCCTTCTTCAGTGCTTAATCCAAGTTCTTACACTCTGCAAAAGACTCATTTGAGTCACCACTTCTCATGAGTTATCCTTTTATTCTCCAGGGAGAGAGCAATGTACCACTGTTGCTTTCACTCCTTTAAAGCTCACAGCATTCTCTGACCTTCAGTCACTGCAGGCTCTTCAAGAACAGCATGAACCTGCTAGAAGCTGGCAGTTCTGACAGGAGCACTGTGTTTTGTGCTTGAGGACCTTTAGCATCAAAACAAACATTTTGTTCTACTTGAGGTACTTTCCATTCCCATTGTTCTGCATCTTCACATGTTCAGTGAAAAGCTGTGAGGTCTGTTACTCCAGACAAGTAGGTGTTTAGAATCATATCCTGCAGTTGCACAGTTCAGTTCTAGCCTCTAGTCTCTTGCAGTTCTTTTCCTTGATATTCTCAGGGTAGGAAGGAGATTCCAGTCAGAACCTGCTTCTGCTGCAAGTGAACATCTTACTTGGAAATATACCTGTGAAAAAAGTGCTAATTTAAAGCTGATAACCATGAAATGGGGAATGGGGGAAGATGGGATGGGGAATTGTATCCTAAGCAGTGTAGGACCAATCAAGGACCCAGAGCAAATGACTGAGCATCAGATCCAATGGGTACAGCCCCAGATGAGGCTTCTCAGTTTTGGTGGGTTTTTTTCTTTTCCTTTAGCATAATTTGCTCACAATATGGCTGTTTTCACATAAGTATGATCCAAGGTCACAACTCCACTATATCAGAGCTGACCCTGAACACAGGCAGCTGAACACCCCGTGGTATGAGGACAGTGTTGCAGCACCTGCTGGTGTACTCAAGATCCTTGCCAAGGCAGGGCTGTCAGATGATCCTAGTATGGCCAAGGACCTTCTTCTGGTTTGAGGTTATCCAATGAATCCAAGAACCCTGCCCTTCCTCCCAGATTTTCTTGTACTTATTTCAGGCCAGACTTGCCATCCCAGGCTCTGCCATCCCTGTTTAACGGTGCTGGTGTTGTTTGTCCTTCTGGGATGAGAGCACATCTGCAACTTCTTGGCAAGAGAAGTTCTAATCATCAGGCAAAAATTGCTTCACTGTGTATCCAAGCACATGTTTCTAAACCACTGTCACCTCAGATTCTTTTGTTGGTTTGGTTGAAATCCCAAGCACTGCAAACACACTTAACTGGAGCTAAACTAGATGTACATTTCCACCAACCAGTTGTGCACACTTAGCCACCCTCAACATCCATCAGCCTTTCTCTGCACTTTAGTGAGTTTCCTGAAAATGGCTGAAGTTCTATTTGTTGAGATATTTGTGTGCTTATTCCTATTTCTCTTTCTTTGAGGTAGGGTGTGTGCATTCCCTTTTACACCAGCATGAATGACATGAGAAAGAAGAGAGAGAACAGAGGAGGGTGCCTTACAGGTATCCCCTGTGACACAAGTTTGTCAGTCTTGAGTGTGTGAACATACATATGGAACATAAAAAAAGCATGAATGTCCATATTGACAGCATGCTTAGAAATGGATACAGAATATTAGTATCTAACTGTTCTTTTTTAAACACCTTTTATTTTTAAAAAGAAAGGAAAATGTATCTCTTCTGCAAACTTCCATGACTACAAGACCTGAAGTAGGATGAAAGTATCTATAGAACAGGTACAGAAGTAGTAGCAGTTTAAGGTGATTCATTTGTAATCTGGGAAAAAGCTTGAATTGTGGGATATTTGGAAAACCAAATGCATAACTGCTATGTTTATGTATGTGGTTGTTCAAATTTAGAGCCACAGCTGCATATTGCTTTATATTTGTGAGAAAACTGGAGAAACTGGAAATTACAAAATAGAATTTAATGTTACAGTATTTTAGATAAGAACAAGGTGACGCAACAGGACATAAAAGCAACATAAAAATTATTCAAGGAGTTTTGTCCTTGATGGCAAGAGGGCCCAAATCAGCTGAAGTCATTACATAAATACAGTTCAATGGCTACTACAGGCAAAATGTAGAAAAAGCTCTCAGCATACTTGTAGAAATGGGAAAAAATAAGGTAAAAAATTCTATCTTTTTATACACGTTTCTTCCTGTTATAAGTTGCTGCTAGACTCCTGCTTTGCTTTTCACCTGTTGGGGTTTTTTGGGTTGTTTTTTTTTTTGCTTGTTTGTTTTGTTTGGTTTTGTTTTTGTTTTTTTCTCCAAAATTAATAACATTCTATTCTTAACTTAGAAGTAAAAGCTTTGCAATTAGATTAATAAGCATACTAAAGTACTTACATATGAATGTGTTCACTACTTTTTTTCCACACTGAGGACTGAAAGAGACAGTCTAGGCTATTTATCTTGTACTTTTTCCTCTTAAGGTCAGAGTGAACTTTTCTAGTAAACACACTGGGTGAGATTCTGATTATATAATATTAAACTTTTCCATTGATTTCAGTGGAGTTAGGAGTACCAATATTTATTAAGCTTCATAGACTAATTTCTCTAAAGCATATGGTTTATTTGCTTGTCAAAAATCACACCACTAACTCTTAAGAGATATCAAAACTGAGGATTTTAGTAAACTCCCTTCTAGCACAACAGTTATTTACAAAGCTGAAACAACAGATTCCATTATATACTGAATGTTCTGCAGAATCTAGAGGGAAGATAAATTTTCCTCAATCCAGTTCCTGAAACCATTTCTCTTCTGCTGTTGAGTCCAATCTGGGACTCCCCAGTGTCTTCCCACAGCATCAGTGGTGATGGTGATGTAACTGTCATCAGGGTAGTTGGGTTTGATACTGGTTTTTTATACATTTGTATATATTTCATATTATTATTACTATTTTCATTAAAGCTGTTTTAGTATTCCCATCCATACGTCTCTCTCCCTTATTCCATTTCTCTTCCCCTTGGGAAGGGAAAGGGGTTAATGGAGACCATCTGTTATTTGTCTAGTGGCCAGCTCAGCTCCAAACCTTGACATTTTCTTAGAGGGAAAACATTCAAATTATTTTGACAATGACCAAGCCCATGTAATATTTAAAACAGACTGCCAAAGCCAGAATTTAACTAAAACAATTAGCAAAAGTAAATTGGATTTTATCAGATGCTGAAGAGTCAGAAAGAAGTGAGGTTTTAGTTGTTGTTATTCATCTCCCAGTTCTTTGATCCTTATGTACTGGTTTACACTCCAAATACAATGTGTGCTGAATCAATTTACTTACATTTGTGAGAAGCCTTGAGATGCCTCTGTCTTGAGGTGTCCCTTCAAAGAGGAAAACTCCTGCACTCCAATTCCAGGGCTGTTCATGTTCTGAAACAAATGTCATAGCCCCTGGAGGGTTATGGGCCTCTGAGATTTAGCAGTAAGCAAGGTGGTGTGTTTTGGATGGCAGCTCTAGACTTCAACATCTCAAGCCAAGCTTCACGACTGGAGCTCCATGGAAATGCTGTGATACTGAGAACTTATCAGCATCCTCATTGCCATTAATGCCAGTCTCCATGGTTTTTCATTTCTTTCCCTTACAGTTTAAGTTCTAACTCATAAATTAAAGTTTTTTCACCCTGACAGATACTTTTACATGGACAGCTTCCCAGTCCCAAAGCTCAAATTCACATAGGTCCATTCATATGTGTCCTGTAGGTTCACCTCTTCCACAAAACATGTGTGTGGAGCCCAGAGCAAAACACAGACAGTCCCTCAGGGGATCTCTGCCAAAAAAACGTCTGAAGTGGAGGAATTCTGAAAACAGCTGTAATTCATGATCCTCAGCATAAGTTATTTCTCCTTTGGGTATTACAACACAGCCCAACATCAAAGCCACTCAGCTGCAAAGTGAGTATGATACTGTGTGCATCACTGTAGAGTAAGGATTATGGGCAAACAATTACTGAAGCTAAATGGTGTGGGCTCCAAAAGGAGAACAAACAACAATGTTCTTCAACAAAATTATATGCAGGGAACACATCAAGTATTTGGAAAAATAAATTAACAATAGAAAATTATTGAGTTTGCCAGGCCTAGCAAGGATAAAGAATGTAGTGAAAGCAAGTGAAGAGACTGTTTATCTAGGAGGCCACTTTCTGACCTCCTAGCCAAAACTAACTGGAAGCTAAAAATTATACACGAGGTAAGGGGGAAAAAAGTGTTCAGTGACTTAAAGGAGGTGTCAGTGCTGAAGTTTTTATGGCTTCCAGTAAAATAAAAAGGATTTGTTAAAGAGCAGTGTTTGAATGTGATGGAAAATGTCCTGGTCTTACCATATCTATTCCATGGGCATGCATCCCATCAGCATACCTGGGTGGATGACCCTTGCTATCTCCTCTAGTTCAATTCCTTATCTTCCATTTTTACTTGACAGTTGGGCTCTTGAAGTTCAAGTTCAAGGTCACAGCATCCTCCTTGGCCCAGCTCCCTACCTCACTTCCTGCCACTGGGAGACAGCACTTTGGGGCAGGTAGAAGAAAATTCATTAATCAGGGAGGAGAAAGCAGAAAAGAATCCTAAAAGAAGGATCAGCATGACCAGTCAAGGTGGAACTTGTTGCTATTGCTCTTTTTATCTGGTTGAAAAAGATCAATTCAGGTTACATGGTGTGTAGCAGGCAGCTGGACCAACAGATACATTTCTTACAAGGGAATACAACATGTGCATCAGCAACTGCTAATCTGAAGTGTTGTCTTCCTTCTTCTGACTTGACCTGAGAGTACTCCAGAGTTATAATTTTATTCTTATGCTTCATGGCCCCGTGGGAACTATGCAGTGTGGAGGTATTTGTGTAACCTTGGGCTCTACCTTGAACAGTTTGCTGCTACCTTTTTTTTTCCACTTAGAGAACATTTTGGATCAGTTTAATGAGTTATGAGTATAGATAAAGTGTACTAATCACAAATTTCGTCACAGCTTCTTGTCAGGTATTTTAGCATAAAAAGAAGACTTCTGGGGGAAATTGCTCCCACTTCATTCAAGATGATTCAGTTCCTCATTCTTCTTAGTTGCCTGGGTAAGTTGCAGTTGAAGTATTCGAAGTGGAAAAAAGTGAACCTCTCAACCACTCTAAGTGGTAAAGATTAGAATGATCAGGTTTTTCTTTGTAATTATTGTACTAGGGTAAAATTGAATCTGGACACAATTGTTCTGTCTGGAAGGTTTTTTCTCTAGCATGGGAACAAGATCTTTATGAGAAAGATCTTGTAGTTCTCTAAGGGGCAGGAAACCTACACCCTGAGAGAAAGGAGGTTTCATGGTGCACAACCACCTGGCAGGGAGTAGGAGAAACAAGTCAATTTGTATGAGAGCTCTGTATCTTGAAGCCTGTTTATGGTATTATTCAACCATAGAGGCCTTAAAGACAACCTCCAGGATGGAGAGTGATCTCAGTGTCACCACTTCCAAGTCTCAAGAGCTTGATCTTTCAGACTTTCTTAGCTGGCTGCCCTGTGCAGCACAAGCTTGTCGCTGGCAGTAACCCACGATGACTGGTGCTCTTTAGGAGTCCACATGACAATCTGCACTGCTATTTTTATTTTTTTTTCTGATGGTTTTGTTTTATTTTGTTTTTATCTGGTTAGGGGCAATCTCTGGAAGTCCCGTAAGGGATACTCTTCAGAAGGATGAGCTGACAGGGCGAGTAATTGGAGGCAGCGAATCTGAACCACACAGATGGAAGTGGCAGGTAATGCTGGTGTCTTATATTTGAAAAAAAAAGCCTTGTATTTGAAAAAAAAAAAAAAAAGTGAGAAAATGACAGCCACACACACTGTTTCTGCAGAGGCACAGCATGGCTTGGGTGTAAAATGTATTGTTGTTTGCTCTAGGTGTTGCTTCAGATGGCCTATCCTGACAATCCAGGGCACTACTCTCCCATATGTGGTGGAACCCTTATCAGCAGCAAATGGGTCATGACTGCAGCCCATTGCGTCAGCATGTGAGTAGGATAAAAAGTATTTAATTCCTGTTCTGCTCCTCATTCTTGATGCAGATGGGAGACAGCCCCTTCTCATCCTCTGAGCTCCCCTATGCTGCCATTCCTTGCACATCTGGACATCTCTCTGTGCACTTCATCAAGAGATTTGGAAAACTCTGGTTGCTTTAGCCTTGATTTTACATATTAATTGCTTTCTGGAAGTGGAAATCAAGCTGATTGCTGTTTTGCTTAAAAGGAGGTGCATTTGCATTGCACTTGAGCATTTTGAATGGGTTTGCATTCTGAGAAACCTGCTCAGAAATGGAAAGGTTGAACAAAAGGCTGTTTCTGAGCTCACAGGCCACGCTGTACAATTTGCTCTGCAGCGTGTCTGCCATGCACCACCTAAACAGTACAGCCTGACACCAGTGAGCAAACACTTCTCTGGAATTAGCTGTGCCTTTGGTGAAGGCACTTTAGAGTAAAGGGTAACAAGCTGATCCTTCACACTCTGTTTCAGACTGATGCAGAGGTGCAAAATTAACATTCTCATTCGAGACCAAGCTCAGCCCTGGTTGCTGATGCTGCACATTCACTTGCTTCGCCAGCAAACTGCAGGCAGCATTTGCCTAATTCATAAGACCCTTTAGCCACTGTATATTGAAAGTCCTAGAGTGGAAGGTGCTTTAGAAGTGATTACATTGGTGGAAGGTCCCAGTGATGCAGGAATTAGACTGCAAAGCTAGCGGTGGGGAGGAGGTTTTACATTCCGTTTACATTTCATTTACATTCATCACATATTCTGTGATTCCTTTTCAGGCCAGGAGATGTAACCTACCAAGTGGTTCTGGGTGAGCACAATCTTTCAGAGACAGATGGCACCGAGTACTCTATTGATGTGGATAAAATCTTCATTCATGATGGCTGGAATCCCAATGACATTGCCAATGGGTGATTATTTTGAATATTGTTGAATTGTACTTAGCACCCTGTTCCAGTAGCATATATATTCTGTCCAGTTTCCAGTGAGGCTGAATTTGTGGGAAGTACTGGAAGATGATGCAATGGAGATTTCCCAAATGACCTCCTCTCCTGGAGTTATTACACAGTAATTATATGGATGACCTCAGTCCTGTTTTGCCCAAGATAAGGGAAAGATGGGCCTCAGATGGATCCAGGGTATACAGAAGATTCACCAGCAGTCACACCACTGTTTGCATCTGATGAAGGGAAGCCAGCAAGGAAATATTAAGGGACTGTCTTAAATCCTTCCTCAGAGGCACACCTGTGCATTTGGGGTCTACTGAAATTCACTCTGAGGTTGGGTGCCTCTGAAGGAGTAGGAGGGTTTTTGGGGTTATTAGTCCTTTATCAGTCTGCACCCTCTCTTAATTGCCCATATTTTCCTGTAGCTTCTGATTGATTAATGATGTGTGCAAGGTGCTTGTCTATCACCATGCCAGAGGCCAGAGACCTGTGTAAGTGGTGTGATTTGAATGAGGACACCTGGTTTATGACTAATTCAGGATTTTCAGTAACAACTCTTCTCTCTGTATCTCACCTCAGCTATGACATTGCCCTGCTACGCCTCAGTTCTTATGCCTATGACAACGGGTTCGTTGAGATCGCGCTGCTGCCACCTGAAGATGACATTCTGCCCAATGGCTTTGTCTGCTATCTTACTGGATGGGGGGTGATTAATGGTAAGCAAGGGCAAGGGAGGAGTGTTGGGGATGCCTCCTGGATTCAGAGGAACCACCGTGTGGGTAAGGCTGAATGGGGCAGTGGATGGGCTTCCTTCCTCAACCACTGGAGCCCACTGGCCAAAATCTCACCCTTTCTCTGCTAGCGAATGGCGTCGGCACAAACGTACTGCAGGAGGTGTCGCTGCCGATCGTCGACCAGGAGATTTGCTCCCAGGAAGATTGGTGGGGTTCCCAGGCAAAACCCACTATGATCTGTGCAGGTGGAGATGGTGTGAGGGCCGGATGCAGTGTAAGATCTGTTATTATCACAAGATTTTGAAGCTCCCCTCTTTCTCTTTCCTTCCTATCTGACTTTACTGCTCCTTCAGCTGGGACCTCTTTTTGCCTTTTCTTCACCTGCAATAGCTCTTCAGCAGATCCTGGCCCAAATGATGTTTTCTGCTGAATACATTCTAAATAGCTCTGCTCCACATTCCTCCATCTCTCTTCCGAGCAGTCAGCAGAGAGAAAAACCTGCCCAGGGTGTACCTCTCCTGATTCAAAGGAGAGCTTTACCCTTTCTTCCAAAAGTGTGTCCCATTGACCGGAACACGAGGACTAGGTTGACACTTTGGCAGTCCCCTTGCCACTCCTCCAACATTGTTATCGTGTTGTACCCTGGGCCAGGTAGTGCTCTCCAACCTTCTCCTCCACAGCTGCCTTGCTTACATGGATGTCTGAGGTTGCTGCAAGTTTTAGTCATGTCCAACTGCACCTTCCGGCCCAGTTTAGGTGTAAAAGGAAGATGCTGTGAGATACTTTATATGAGGGGTTCCAGGTGGTCCCAGCACCAAAGCAAGGAGGTTTGGAATGTGAAGGCAGGGGATGCCTGTAGCCTTTGACCGTATTCCTTTCACTTCAGGGTTGGCTTTGGGTAAAAAAAAACATGCAGAGCCCTTAAAAAAATGGACAAATACATATTTTATTATGTA
>JAOEGS010017013.1:10335-25757 GCA_025447755.1 Corythornis vintsioides | reverse complement strand
TCTGGAGACTTTCCAGCCCCACCTGGATCTGTTCCTGTGGGGGCTGCCCTGGGTGTCCCTGCTCTGCCAGGGGGTTGCACTCTGAGCTCCAGAGCTCCCTTCCAGCCCCCACCATCCTGTGATTCCAAGATTCTCTCCCCAATGCCAGCTGAACCACTCACATTCATCCACCTTGTCTTTTGTAACCTCCCGGGCTGCTGTGTTAAAATTCAGACCATTTCTGCTGTGCTGCTGAGACAGACTGCTGAGGATCAATATGTCTCTGCATCCCTCGGCCCCGTTATACCCCAGAGTGAAGTTCTCAGCTCTGCTGCCAGCATTCCCATCCCAGGGAAACGTTGACTCCTTTGGACAGCATCTCCAGGCTTGGTGGGGGCACTTTGCAGAAGGAGCAGGAAAGATCCAAATGTCGTGTTCCTTTGGCTCCCACTGCTCGAGTAGGTGCAGCCAGGATGCCAGAGGACAGCTTGCTTCTGGGGTCACTGCAGCTCAACAGCTAAGCCATTGATGTTGTCAGGCAGACCTGGGAAAGGTGCCCAAGTGCTATCAACTAGAGGACATTGCATTTTAATGAAAGACACACACACAGAGAAAAAAAGTCAAGATTAAAATAAAGAAGAAAGGTAAATTCCCTGGTCAAACATAATAAGCAAAAGAAGAGATGTAATGGCAGTTGTTCCTTTTTTTCAGTTGTTCCTTTTTTCCCCCCCCTTGATGCTCACTTTTTCCATGCTTTTGTCTTGATGCAGTAGCTTTAGGGAAAACAGCACTGGGATTCATGGGAAATGAACAGGGAAACCTCATCTACCACAAAAACTTTTAATTACAGATCCAGTCTTTAAGTGACAAAAGCCCGTTTCACTACAACAACCAATATGCCTGACATTTTTAACTGACATGATTTAAAATCAAGTACACTGCCTTCTTTTTCTTTTTTTTTTTTTTTCTTTTTTAAATTTATTTCACAAGATGTCTTTTCCTAATTACAGTTTTCATGGATCTTTTCAGAAATAGGTGTTTCTTTGCAAATGTTACAAATGCCATTTGTCTTGTGGTTTGGGGTTTTTTTGGGTTGTTTTTTTTTTTAACTTAGCTTGTCATGTTAAAAAATAAGCAACAGAAATCAGTTGCAAAACTTTATAGTATAATAACAAGTTTCCCTCTCTTCTGTAGCCAAGTGCTTGTACACAGTGCCCACATAGAATATTCTAATAGACAGAAAAATATCTCGAGTGATTTGAATGTTAAGCCTGGACAATTTTCCATATGTACTGACTGAAGTTTTTTATAGAATAAAACACCTTTGCATTGCCTTATGTTTTCTTTTTCTCCTGTATATCTGCAGATAACATTGTGCAGAGCTTTTGGAAGAATATGGGATGTATTTCATGCAGCCTCCAGAGGTACTAATAGACTCTGGCATGCCAGACAGATTCAGGGCTCCAGATCAGCTGTCTCAGGTGCTTTGTTAACCAGTAAGGTTGAAAAAAAAAATCACATAAATTATGCAATCTGGTTATTTGAAATGTGTGAACACAAGTCTGGGTCATACCACGTGGAATTGGCTGTGGTTGGTGGCAGCAGTACCTGTTTCAGACCTTCACACGTGTTAATAGCAAAGGCTCAGGCCTGAGGGAGTTTTCTTTGTTGATGCAGAGCTGCTTTCTTTTCCCACTTTTCCAGCAAGAAATGTTCTGGTAAAATGTTGCTGAGAAAAACAAGCAAATGTGGGAGAAGCCACAGCAGTGGCTGGAGTCTTCATATGTAATTTGTTGATCTGGTTCACTCCAGAATAACAATCAGAACAAAATAACCATCTCAAATGCAGAGCCCCCAGGGTGTTTAGCCAGGAAGTCAGAGGGAACCTCTGCTGCTTTTTGCTTTGCAAAGGGTGGTGAATTTTAAGTACATCTTGAACAGACGCCTTCACAACCTTGCCCGACTTGTCTTGGTGACATCTTGCATGGAACCTGCTGAACAAATCAAACCTGTGCCTTTTGTTGCCTTCAAGAGTTAGGGTGTTCCAGCATTAGGAGTGGCCTCACCAGCCATGGTGAGTGGCCCATGAAGTCCCATATCCTATCTCTGTCAACCTCAGGGAAGGGTCCAAGACCCTGTGTGTGTCAAGTAGACCTTCTCACATTCATTTTCCTTTCTTTTGGTACATTCATGCTGTAAAGAGGGAATAGAGACAGGCTGAAGGATAGAAATCACAGGTCTACACAAGTGCATAGAGCAGAGAGGGTCTGGTTCTGCTCAGGAGAATGCTACAGCCTCGAGTGCAGAGCAGAAACATCCACTGGTGGAAGGATTTCAGGGACAAACAGAGCAATTGAGTTCCTGCAGCATTGCCCAGGAGCTGATAAACCACAGACACATCCAGCTCCACACTGGAATTGCTGCATAGTTCCCAGCAGTCTGGGAAGCCCTGAATTGCTTGCCTGGAGCACTTCACTTGAGTGGTTTGCCTCGGAGCTACCCTCCTGTCATCTGAGGAGACTCCCAGATGAGCCAGGTTGGGGTTTGACAGTCACCTCCCTTAGGTTCAATGACAGTTTAATTATTTAATTGATATAAGTTTCCGAGAAACATTTATTTCAATGGGAAAATCTCTGATGCTATTTCACAAAAACAATGAGGGTTGAGAAAGTCTGTGTCCTTTCAAAATTCCTGACAAAGCACTCAGCTGTAAAAGGCCATGGGACAGTGGTATCTCACGGTGTATTAAGAAGAGAGTGTCCAGCAGCAGGTTAAGGGAGGTTTTCCTCCTCCTTTATTCCACCATAGGAATGACCAGTGACCAGTTCTGGGCTCCCCACTTCAAGAGAGAGAAAGAACTACTGGAGAGATTGCTATGGAGGTTACAAACATGATTAGGGAACTGGAGCATCTCTCTGATGAGGAGAGGCTGAGAGCCCTGGGGCTGTTTAGCCTGGAGAAGCCTGAGAGGGGATCCCACCTGGATGCAATCCTATATAACCTGCTCTAGGTGCCCCTGTTTAGCAGAGGTGTTGCACTAGATCTCCAGGGGATCCTTCTGACCTTTACCAGTCTGTGAGTCCATGATTCTTGTCTTAATGTCTCTTTTGTCTTCTGATTTAACAACCAATTTAGTGCATTTATCCGTAATCAGATCTCTTTTTCCTTCTACCCTGCCTGCTCCTAAAATGAAATTATCCCTGTGGGTATCAATTGGCAATACAGAGCTACAGATTTGCACTGCCCTGATTCATTGTCTACATCATAAATGAACTTTTTCCATTGTTTGCAGAAATTCTTGAAGTAGTGGCTTCAGTTTCCTTGTTAATTATTCTTTTATTAATTATCTTTCAAAGAGTTTTTCAAAGAGGCTATGAATCTCTCAGTGAAAGCAATGGGCACCTACTCACAGGAGTAATTCCATTACAATCAGCTGCACTACTGTTTGTCATTTGGAGTAAGGTGCTAGAGCTCTGACCCTTCCTGATTTACCACTCTTCATAATTAGTTGCAGTGATTAAAACGCATTTTAGATTACACTGCAGTTTCCCTCCCTTAAAAGTTTTTCTCAGCGAGGACAAACTCTGGTTCTGAAGGTGAACAACTGTCCTCCAGTGTGAAACAATAAGAGGAGTGCCCCAGATGAGGCTTACAAAGTGAAACCAGGAGATGCTCAGGCAAGAAGTGTTGCTGGGGGTGGAGGGGCTGCCTTGGATGACAGAGACAGCTTATGCAGGAGCTGAGCACCCCAGCTTCATGCAACTGGAAACACTGTGTGAAACCCTGACAGCAGCACATGGGAATAATGAATCAATCTGCTGCATCTGGATCTAATTAAGAATCATTGTAATACAGTCTTTTCCTCTAGTGAGCAGGATTAGTAGATACCCCCCCAGGAAAGAGGCTAATAAATAGATTCCAGGACATGATACATCTTTATCTGGGAGTGTGGTTCTCAAGCACTTCTCTTCAGCAACCCCCAATCCAGTCAGAATCTCTCTCTCCTGGGAGAATCTGACACAGCCAGGATTCCTTTGCAGGGGTTTTCAAGGCACTAAGGAAAAA
Organism: Corythornis vintsioides; assembly: GCA_025447755.1. NCBI lineage: Eukaryota > Metazoa > Chordata > Aves > Coraciiformes > Alcedinidae > Corythornis > Corythornis vintsioides. The sequence goes on along the minus strand of JAOEGS010017013.1, from coordinate 21,713 downwards.
AATTAAAAGCTGAATGCTTGGATGCTGCAAATAGTTTTCTGGCAAGGGCAGACATTCTGCTTCTATCTCTCTGCCACAATTAGAAGTTTCCCTATTTTTTTTTTTTAGTATTTTTTTTTCCTCTTCTGCCTTTCCTCCTTCCTCCCCCTCAAAATCATGAACTTGCTAAAAGCCACGTTGGCATTAAAACCCTTTGGAGATCTGTTGTTTTACACAAGAATACAAATAACCCTCCAGGAGTCAGTATTACTAACTGGCACTCTACAGCCAGAAGTATTATACCTTGAGTAGCAAATATTCCTGTAATTGTTTTTTTTCCCTCTTGATTGGAGGAAATGGAAGAATATATTTAACTTTTTTTTTTTTTTTCTTTTTTTGCATTTTGGTTTGTGGTGGGATTTTTTTGCTTGGATCTGGGGTTTTTTTTGGTGCTTTTTTTGTATGTTTTTTTGGTTGTTTGTTTTTGGGGTTTGTGGTGATGGTTGGTTTTTTTTTTTTTTTAGTTCAGAAGAGGATGAAGCAAAGGCTTCTTATGTGGGGAAAAAGCTCCTCCATCCTTTTCTTTCTCCTTCTCATGAGGGTACTTTTTCAACTATGATGGTTGAGATCCCAGGGGAAGCAACCTAGGATCACTGCTGAGCTAAAGATGGGAAGGCTGCAGAGCAGAATCTCAAAGCTGTCCCTCGTGTTTTAGTGATGCTCGAGGTAAAAACAGTGTCTCCACGAGGCCAGCTCTCCCCGTTGTGCTGGAGGCAGCTCTGGATGGAGACTGATGCAAGGAGAGGGTGCTGGGAGCAGTGCCAGGAAAACACTAAACTGAGCATCGTTTGTTGTAGGCGTTCATGGGATGCCTCCACTGTGTCACAACCATGTGCAGCAAAGAGCATTGTTCCTCTAATGTTCATCTGTCTTGGAACTGCAAGTGAATGTACAGCCCAATTAGTGCAGCAGCTTAAAACAATAAACCCTCCAGAATGTCTGGTGGGGGAAGCATGCTTTTATCTATTTGGTAAATAATTTATTAATCACCCTGATGTATCCTCCTTGACAGCAACAGAGCCAGATAAGTGATGGTTCAAAATCAATTTGTCATGGTCCAATGTGCACTCAGTGACCTACTTGGTCTGTTATATAGGTCAAACTTGTACATGATGCTCTGATAGCACAGGCACTTTCCTAAAAAAAACACCACCACCAAAACTCGTGGCACAGTTCAGGCTGTGGGACTGTGTGCTGGCTGGCACTCAGCCTGGCACACAGCTCAAAAACTGGGGTGGGGACAGGAGACAGGTTGGGGGTGTTCTGGGGTGTCTGAAATTGCCTCCAAAATGCCTTGCACTGGTAGTGCAGCAGCAGTACCCCAGAGGTAGATCCATATTCTCTGACCTGTTTCCACGACCTTGTTATTGCCACACTGCCCTTTGCCACTGATAACACCCACAGCATCCTCCTCCTGCATTGCTGGAGCACTGGAGCAGGGTGCCCAGGGAGGTGGTGGAGGCCCCATCCCTGGAGACATCCCAGGTGGGGTTGAGGAGGCTCTGAGCAGGATGATCTAGCGGAGATGTCCCTGCTCTCAGCAGGGGCTGGGCTGGGTCAGCTCTGGAGCTCCCTAAACCCAGACATTGCTGGATTCTATATCCCAATTTGTCCTGCTTTGGTGTCCACTTTTCTGTATGCCCCCTACTCACAAGGTGTTTTTCCCTCAGATGAGGTGGAAACCCATTCCCTTCTTATTCCCTTATTTTCACCAAACCTCTGCTGTTTGAGGGACTTGAACTACCAGCTGGACTTGTGAGCTTTCCTCCTCTCTTCTTGTTGCACATACTAGGGTGGTGGAGGCGTTTTTTTGGGGTGATTTTGGTTTTTTTACATAATAGCTTAAACTTTATAGATGGTTAAAAAGTCCATTGTGGCCAATGGCACTTAGAGTAGAGATTTAGTGACTGCTGGACACCAGGCATGTGTTCAGTGATGCTCATAATTGCAGGGAACTCCACTGAGTAACCCATGCAGGCAATTGCAGTCCTACATTTTACAGTATTCCCCCCTATTTGTCTTAACTTATATTCTCAAGAAAAAGGTTTTATTTTCAATGCCAGGTATGTGTCTTTTTAGGGAATTTTCTCACTCCTGTTTGGCACTGCAGTCTTGCAGCAGGATTTTTTTCTACCTAGAACCTGGATTATTTTCATCTGGGACTGATGCCTTCTGCAGAAATGGTGGTGAATAATGTTTGGTCTTTTCATCCTTCTTTGTGTGGCATCACCCTGTTCGTGGCACTGGTTCTTCTTTTGTCCCCAGATCTCTTTGTGACTGGGAACCAGAAAAGCAGCCAGGATGCCAGAAGGGTACCATCACTACAGGCAGGAACTAAAGGCAGTGGAAATAACCCCACAAATGTATATTTTTTTGATAAACAGTGTGTACCTTAAAGGATGTTTATAGCCATGACAACCACAGGACAGACTCCTGCCGTTTTTCTTGCCATCTCTCCAGACACACAGTAAATTCCAGAAACCGTGTAAGACCTCTGGGGTCATGGCATCAGCTCCTCATTTGGCCTTGGCAAATCAATAAACTGCAGCTTGCCCCACCAGCAGTGTCTGACAGCACCGTGTGCAGCCCCTGAAGGGCACCTGCAACCCAGGCTTTGGTATAAATCTCCCCAAACACCCTGGAGACGGGCCACAAATCTTCCCTAAAACCAACATCCAAGTAAACAGGCAAACCATCAGCAGGCTATTTTCAGCAGTTTAGAATTGTCTGTGTTTTGTCAGCCTTTAATAATTTAATTGAAGAGTGATACGGGATGCAAGCCCAGCATGACAACAGCAACAACAAAAAAAGGTATTTGTTGGGATAGTTTAATATGATGACTCTTAATGTTTTCCAGGAGTTGTCAGCAGTTCTTTAACCCAAGGCAGAACTTGCAACAAATGGCTTCTTTTGCTGAGAATTCAAAAGATATTCTTTACAGTCTGCAAACTGCCAGTGAGCTTCAATGGAACGAGTGTTCTCAAGGTGTATTTATGTTGTCTCTATAGCACTCGAAAGGATTTCTGCCAGCACACCCCATTACAATGAGTAATGTTTCCTTTAAAAGCAAATGAAAAAGACTTAGATCCTGGTTAACTAAATAATCTTTTTTTTTTTTTTTCCCCTATTTTTTTAATTATTTACAATAGGACATTGACACCAACCTCCCAGTTCCCCACCCTGAACTTCAGGACATTATTGTGTTCACCTTGATAAAAGCAGAAGGGTCAAAACATTTGTGTTATCCACCAGGTAATGAAAGGGCAGAGAATGTGTAATTAAGCACAGGTTAAGACTTCCAGGAGGTTCATTTCAAACAAAAAAAAAAACACCAAACAAAACAAAAGCTGCTTCCTATGTGGTGGGATGAACTGGCAATTGGCTCCTGACACAACACATTGACAGTGGTGGAGCAGCACCAGGTGAGCTCTTATCTCCCCACGGTTATTTATTGCCCATGGAGGTTGGCAGCTCTCCATGTGGAACTCTGTTTATGGGAGATTTATCTGTGGTGTGTAAGTAGCACCCTGGCATCATGAGCGTCCATCTATCAAAAATGCTGAAGCATCCTCCATGATGGAAGAAAGAAGGATGTTTGGGGTTTTTTTTTCTCCTGAATGCAGAGCAGATAAGGAGGATGTAAACACTCTGAAAAGAACAAGCAGTGAGTGTTGTAGCCTCCAAATCAATTTACATCAGGCAAGGAAGCGTGGCAGGAGGATCAAAGTGCAGAGCAGGGCCAGCTTCTAAGAGTTTACCTAAGTACCAGTCTCCTTGGTGTCTGAACTCCACAAACAAGAATGAGCATCTCTGTGTCAGTCTGAAAGAATGAGCAACTCCCTTCTTCATCCAGTGCTGGGGTATAGGCTGGGGTTGTTTGTTTATTGGTTTGGGTTTTTTTTTTTTGTTATTTTTCTTTTGGAGTGCAACACCTGTATGAAGAAACATAAAAAAACCAAAAGTAATTGGTACATTTTTTCACTTTCACTTTGCTATAGTGCCTTCTGTTTCCTGTCTTGACTCTGGACTGGAAATTCTTAAAGTATAGAATTTGCTTTGCTGCATTTTCATTCACTGGTTTCTACCTGGTCTCCTGAAGTGCAGGGTAGCACCTTCTCATTGCCCTAAAGATCATGAACTCCACCATTTCATGGCCACTGCAGCCAAGTAACATCCCCCACCAGCCTCTCCTTGTTGGTAAGAACCAGGTCTGGCATAACATCATCCTCATTGACTCTTCTATCACTTGGAGAAGCAAGTTATCCTCAATGCATCCCAGGAACATCCTGGATTGTTTATTCCCCAGTGTTGTCCCCCCAGTACATACTGGGGTGACTGGAGTCCTTCAGGAGGGCCAGGGCTTGTGATTGTGAAGCTTTTCCTATCTGTCTACAGAGGGCCTTGTCTGCTTAATATTCCTGGTCAGAATGGCTGTGCCAGACCCTCATTATAGTGTCACCTGGCCTGCTTTCTCTCTATCCTGACCCATAAACTCCAGTTCAGTTCCTCACCCTTCCCCAGGCAGAGCTTCATTCATTGCAGCTGAGCATTGACAGAAGGTGACACTCCAACCTCATCACCCAGCCTGTCCTTCCTAAAGAACCTCTGTCCTTCCATTCCAGCTCTCCACTCCTAGAAGCCATCTCCATGATGCTATAATGTTCAGTAGATGGTTGGACTTGATGATCTTGAAGGTCATTTCCAACCTTAATGAGCCCATGATTCTATGTGTGTTTGCAGAGAGGGCCCTGATGAAGCTGGCTGCAGTGACTGGAAATCCTTTGTGCTGCTCTTAGGTGCTCTGCTGATGACCTGAAACTCTTCACGTTTCAGAAAATCAAGTGAATTGATGTGTCACAAGCTGGACATTCAGTTAGTGACTTGCTGGAAGTGGGATTTTATTCTCTTTTTCTCCACTAACCCTGCTTTAAAGTGGGACGGATGCTATTCACCTCTCATGTAAATGTTCCGAGGCTTAATTAGTTAATGTGTGTAAATTGCTTTTGAGATGAACAGTGCTAAGTATTATTATTACTATATTAAAATATGGCCAGCAGCCAACCTCTCCCTGTAGCTGCAGGGTAATGACAAAGCTGATCAACTGCAGGATTTTATTGCTAGTGATCTGAAACAACAAATAATTTCTGTGCATTTATCCAGGAACAAGTACAAACAAATAATATCCATTTAGTCTCAGTGTTAGTAAACAGAGAGGCAGCTGGCTTTTCTGGTTTGGTTTTTTTTTACCCTTAATGCAATTTTTGATTGAAAAAATATTACCTCAGTTTAAACAGTCAAAGTGAAATTGTTTCCAAGAAAAAGGGATAAACTCACAGCCAGGTATTTATGTATTCTTTATTCCTTAATTGAATTTACAGTGTTTTCATCTGTCACTCTGTAAGAATCTGTGTGCAATTTGCTGCGTGGAGCAGAGGTTTTTTATGAAGAAGGACAAATTCCATGCTCTAAACAATTAAAAAAGGCTAAAGAAATGGGTAGACCAGTCGGGGAGGAGAGAAGGCAAAGTTGTGCAAACTGAGGAGACACAGTTGCCACTCAGTCTTCCTTATTCCAACTACTGATTGCCAGGAAATATAGAAAATATTTGCAGCACCCAGCAGGCATTATGTGCCTCAGAGTATTCCCATAGATCTGAATTAAGGCTCTACTTAAAGGAACACTGTTTTTCAGGAGCAGTCCTATATTTTGATCTGCCTAGACACTGTAGTCCAAATCCAGATACATTCAACACTCCAGTGGAAGCCAACAGGAAATAATAAATTGTGATTTCCTTCCATTTATCCCATCTATCTTGATTTCTTTCCATTTATCCCACCTATCTTGTAAGTAGTAGCTCCAGAATCTCTTATACCCTTCGTTCTACCACAGAGGACTACAGTCATTCACTAACATTTTCGGTTTCTGGTGGATTTAATGCTTTTATGAAGCTTATACCTCAAATTAGTTTGCAATCTTCGTGGACAAGGTGATTTTTTCATTTGCTTTACACAAAGAAAAGAAGGCAGAACAAAGATAATTAGGAATTTAAGAGGAAAAAAAGGTGGAATTGGCTAATGTAGTGCCCTTTAAAAAGGGCAAAAAGTAACCAAGCGAGAAACAAAGGAAGCACAACTATATAAGCTAGTAAAAATGAGTAAAATTATAGATATTAGATTTTACCTTTGGCTAAATGAAGCTGTAACATGAAGCAGTAGATCTAAAGAGAAATGTAGACAGTGATTCATAAATTGTGGGAGACCACTGTCTCTGCAGGTCCCTTTTATCCTAATTAATCGCTTGCTAAAGAGGTGACATAATTCCCCAGTTGGGTCATTGAAATTGTCCTTAGAAATAGTGAAGTATTCTTAATAGATCAGGAAGATCTTTTTATAAACCATAATGATGAAATCATTTGCTTGAATAGATTTATCCACATGGTGCCAGTTTCCATTACAATCCGAATAAACTCACCATCGAAATTAAGAATATACCTGTGGTGATTCCAGCACAAAACAGAATGAAACCTGCCTCTGGGAATTTCCATAATGGATATAACATAGATATATCTTCCATTATGTGTTGCATTGCAATGTACTCTTTTTTTAATCTCTTATTTTGTTGTTGACTCAAAGATGAGAATTTTGTTGTTGTTTAAAGGTCAAAAAATGTCTACTGATACCTCCTAATTTTCCGTGATACTTCCTGAAATAGAAACATGAAACCTGAAATTTGAAAGCTGTTATGTTGCATCATTGCCCTTCTTTTTATTGTAGTCTCATCAGAAAAATAATGGATTACCCACCTACAGTAGTATTATTCATGGATGTGCAAGGAAATTAACTGTCCTGTATCTCTATTTTGAGATGATCGGGATAAACAATAGCTGGGAGTATAGCTGGTTACCAGGTTATGCAGAATAAGTCATTTTTCCTGCTGGTTTTGGTATGGGAATGATACAGATTGATGGAGAAAACACTTAAAAAAATCAAGTGTTTTGGTAATGTAATTACCAAAAAGGAGAATGGAGTGGTATCTGCAAACCTTGGACATCACACCACCTCCTGTGCAGTGGTGGGAGAACCCACCGTTGGCCATGGGCTTCTCTTGCCCCCATCCATCATCGGGAGAGGAGAAATTTCACCTCAGAGGTTTGCTCTCAGAGTGGCATGCTCTGTTTTAATTCAGTTTTCATCCCGTGGCTTAATTATTCACTTGTGAGTTCAGATTCCTCTTGCATCTCCCTGGATTTTATATCTTTATCCACTTACAATATTTAAAGGGAGAGATGTTCTGTGATGTGTTACGATATTTATCTTCCTTTGTGCAGACAGCAATAATTCATGACTGGCACAGCCAGAAGTGACTTATTAGGGCTTTCTTCACTAGAGAAGAAAGAGGTCATAAAGTAACTGAGTACATCTTGTGCTTTATGATTATAGCTATATTGTATAATATACTTCCCCCTGCTCCCGCCCTTCCAGTTTACCAAGTGTGTATGGTTAGTCTACCTGGACCTTTCAAAAAATATCTGTTGCCATAAACTTGCTGCAGTCAGATTCCAACCCTGTTTACTTTCAAAAGTCACATTATAATATTCTTTATAATATATGACTGGACTGGGAGATCTTCAGAGTCTCTGGTGCCTTCCTTATATGAAAAAAGCACAAATGAAATACCATGAATAATGTTTGTTTTCTGTTTTCCCTGGACACTTATCCCCTCTCTCTTTCTCTTTTAACTCTCAGAAAAGCCACTGAGGAAAAATGAAGCGTTGCTGGCCAGGGGAATAAACTGTGGGGCACCTGCAGACGTGCCCACTGGACACCCTCAGATGCAGGTAGGACAGCTGGGTTTGCGTATATCAGCTATGAAACTCATGATCAGTGAGCCTGGCACGTCCCAGCTGCCTTTGACACTCTCTCTCATAGACACACTGTCAGTAATAATTAACTGGGGATGCTGGGGAACCTCCTTCACTGACAAGCTTTGAGAGCAGCTGATACCAAAATGCTCCCATAGCTGTTTCCCAGCTTGCAGTGGGGAGGAGGACTCCCCAGCCCTGCTGCTGTGATGGACTGACAGGCTCAGTGTGTGTCCCAGGGTATGCTGCTTGACGTGCAGTTAGTGACAGTCACACAAAACTGATCCCCAAGCACTTCTGTGGGCTGGACTTCAGCACCCCATGCAGCTCAGCCAAGGTTCACACCATTTGCACCTTACCAAAGAAATGGTTATTCAGGGTTTGCTGAAAGAGGAGGTTGTTTCAAGCTGCTGACTCGGTGATGGAAGGTCTTTTGTCAGATGGAAGTTACATTTTCTTTTCACTCAGATTACTAATTCCTTAATCTATGTATATAAAGATAATATATTGCATTAGATTTCTACCTTAAAAAAAAACCAAACAACCTTTTGTCATTGCCCTTCTTACATAAAGGGATGACTTAAAGGATTCATAACCACTTGCTCTTCAATCACCTTTTCCCAGTAGATTATTCTGTACAAAGTCATGTCTCTGGTGTTGCAATGTTATCTAGCACATCAAATAATATCACAGTTACTCATCATGATTCAGTAAATGATATTAAAGGACAAAGAGGAGCCATTCAGACATGGCTGTGCCAATGAGACAGGAAGCAAATGGTAATTTTAATCTGTACTCTCAAAGCATTTGGGGACTGTGAAAACACTGACCAAATAGTTCTGGCTAAAAAAAAAAGGTTTATACTGTAAGAAAATGTCCTTCTTCATCTGAGAAGTGCAAGTTAGCACTGTTACCATTGCCACTGCTCTGGGATAAACAGGACAGATTGGGAAAGAAGTTGAATTCAGCCCTGCAATGTTCTTTCCAAATAACTGCAAAGATTGAGAGAGGGGAGGTCCAAACAGCCATGTAGCCCTCATCCACTTTGGTTTATACGTAGACACAAAGACATTTGGGGCTCAGCAGTGTAACTGAGTCATGCATGGACAGAAGCAAGTGAATAGACTCTTTAAAATGCACCTTTTTGTCCAGACTCTCATACATCTCTTTGCATCTCCTTGTGATTTTTTCCTCTCATTATCTGTGCATCAGAATCATTTGGATGATCACATCACAGAGATGCTGAGCAAACTTCCTGCCTTGAACCATGAGTGTGCCCATTTCTCTTTCACTGGTTTCAAGTCCTCTTGAAATCAGATTAATTTCTAGTCAATATCCACTAAAATATCCATTCATACTGTCTTTTGTTTTAAAGTAATTGCCACACAGACTTCTGTGTGAATTTGGATCCCCTATTGATCACACCACTGCTGCAGATTTCACTGCCTTTGTTGCAAGATAAGTCATCTTTAAAGTTTGATCCCCTTGGAATCAATGGCAAAACTCTCTCTGATTTCACAGGCTTTGGAGCAGACCCTAAATCAGTTCATCATTCAGTTTTTAAGACAAAATGACTTGCATCTTTTTTTTTTCTGCTATGAAAGGTTTGACTTGTTGCATCGTACAGCATTCATCTAGACAAATTACATACAAAGATCTTGTCTTTGGAGGGCTCTCAGTCTTCAGCCCTATCTCTCCATCCTGGGTGTTTTATCTTTGAGGTTCCAAACAGTAAAATCAAAGCTTTGCAATCTGTAACTACGTGGAGATGAGCTTCCAAAATGGAAACATAAAAGTAACTGCTGCATCCACAGACTACAGCAAGTACCTTATCTGCTTGCAAGTGTTCCTGCTCCATCTCAATTAATCTGTGACTAGCATATGAAATCATATTTTTGCTCTCTACAGCCTGCCTTTGCTCCTAGCACTGCTCCTACTCTTGGAGGCTTGGAATTCATTGCAATTACTCCTTCCATTCTTCAGTTTCATGTTCATTGCACTGCACAAGTGGCACACAAAACCGAACCAAAACACACACACACAAAAAATATATTTTCTATATAATTTCTATATTTTTAGACCTGAAAGTCTAGGGTCAGCTCGTCAAATTGGTGCATAACAGCAAAGGTGTCACATAGGGAAGCAGTTGTGCTGAATTACCTCCCGAGCATCTAAACCATGCTAATCCTCGTGGCAAAAGCTCTGCTGAAGAGCCAGAAGTGCCCCTGCCAGAGGAGTACAAGCTGATAGCAGAAACATGGTCTCTTAGGGTAACACCCAATTTATTTCCAGTGCCTCGATTAGTGACAGTTTTTCCGAGTATTCATCATTTGCATTTGGCAGGGTGTCAATCACAGGGACAGACTGAGATGTTTGCCTTTCAGATTTCTCCAGGAGTCTGACTAGTAGACTGGGCCTGCTTAAAATACTATGAGACTGATGGCAGGGAAAGGTGTAAAAATTGAGAGGCAGAATTTGGAACAGGATTGCACAACATCTTTCCAATGAGCAAACCTCAGGAAACTCTTCAGTGTGATACTGTTAAAATGCTTTCCAGAAGGCAGGAAAATTACTCTTCTTCCTTTTTTTTTTTTTTTTTTTTTTTCAGGCAGACATAATAAAGTTTATTAATTTTTTTCTCTTGCTAAGCTGGGTCCTAGGACTTCAATTTCTCTTTGGATAGGAGTAAAATGCTGCTGAGCAAGTTGATGCTTTCAGAAAGATGCCATTTACCCCTAGCTTTGTGTCACTGAAGGGATTTTAACATAGTGTCAGTCAGTTGTTTTTCATGTCAGACCCACAGTGGTGTTATTGTACTTGGTGGTGTCAAGGGACAGTGTCTCCATAAACCCCTTACACTCCTGGAGCTCATCTAATCCAACTCTAGGAGGTTTTGCAGGGGATGTCATCCTGCTGCTCACAACCCTCTTTCCATCACTCCTCCTGCACCCAGAAGCAACTGCTGGTGTGCTGAGGTCTCTTGAGGTGTTTCACACCATAGTACCTTGCCTGCTTTCAGGTCTTCTTAAGCTCTTCCCTAGATGATTCTGCCCCAAATCCACATCTTTTTAACTGAGCTGAACACCTTGGGGTCCACCTGAGACTCACACACCTATGGTCTAGAGGGTCTAGAGCACAGAAAAGGACTTTCCTCAGGGTTAGATACGGTTAAGTGGTCCACACCCAAAGGAACAATTCAGATGCCAAATGTTTTGGAAGGTTTCCCATTGAAACTACCAAGTACAACTCAGGTGACATAAAGTCTAAATCTAAACTTCCTCCAAGGAGCCAGAAGCTCATTTCATTCCCAGAACACAGTGCCTAAATGACAACAGCTAAGTAACTTGCAAAAACACACATTCAACCCCTATATTAATTGGTTTCCTGGCATCTATTGTGGCAGGACAAGGTGTTTTTTTATATGAAATGGTAGAGAGTACTCAGAAAATATTAATAAATTATTAAAATAGGTATAATT
>JAOEGS010017013.1:0-10152 GCA_025447755.1 Corythornis vintsioides | reverse complement strand
TTAAAAGTAAGTTTAATGGTATTGTTTATCTGTGTGTAGTGTTGCCACTCCTTCCTAAATTCCAGGCATCTCTTGGAGCTTCAAAAATGCTAAACTGAAGGACCAAGACCTCAAGGTAACAGAGAACACACAAGCCTCTTCAAATTTGCAAATTATTTTGCTGCCTTTGTTGAAGCTCTCAGAACATAATTATTCAAAAGCTGAATGTGAAAAGTAAGGGCATGTAAACTCAATATGAATATTCAAAGAATTCTGTTGATGTTTAGTACAAATATAGAAGAGAAAAAAAGAGAAGAAGCATGAGTGTTAAATCAAGCTCTGTGTCTGCCTGTCACACAAATGTGTGTAATCTCAAACTAAATGCCAGCAGGTCAGATCCTCAGCTGGTGGAAACTGGCTTAAGTCTCTCTTATTCACCAGAATTCAGCTGAATAACTGGCCCCATCCTGCCAGTTTTCTCTTGGAAATTTATGTTCATATTTATTTTAATAGCCTGTACTCTGTAACTAAAACCACAACAACCCTCCCCCTGCCTATTTAGAAAATTACTTCCTGTCAGGGAGATGCTCAGGATCATTAAGAGCTTTCTAAGAAGAGCTGTGTACTGTATTATTCTGAATTAAAAAAATAAAACACCTCCAAAAAAAAAAAACAAAAACCCACAAACAAAAAATCCCAAACCAACGAAATGAAAAAAAAAAAACCCCACAAAAAGAAATAAAAAATCCACAGAGAAAACAAAAAATACAAGCAAACAAGCCAAATAATCTAAAAAACAGGATGAGAGAGTGGGGATAAAATTAATCCCTGCTTTGAAATCCAACATAAGGACAATGGAAAACTTTTGGACATTTTAAGGCATTTCTCTGCTCCATGTGTGAAACTGAAATTCAACCCCAGATATTTTATACAGGCAAATGCCACGAAGCTGATAATATATTTCTCCTGAAGAATGTTTTGTTTTCATATATCTTAACTTCAAATTATCCCTTCATTAAGAATAGGTGATGAATTTGAAGTTTTTAATGAAAAATTCTTTTTCTCAATTAAAACTTAGAGTTAATTGTGAGATGCTTTTGGCAACAGTCTTTGGTCTTCCTGGGGTGTTTTCCTCTGTACATTGTTGAATGGGAGCTGGATATAAAGAGAAACCTCAGCACAGCCCCCTGTAAAAGAGACCTTTAATATCCTCTACAGAGATTTTTCTTTTTCTTTTTAGGAACATGCTAAGAGGTAATAAACTGACTTTGCAGTAATAAAACTGGAAACTGTGAAAAATGGTAAGTAATTCTCTCATATACCATAAAATTCACAAGCCAATAAAATGGCACATTTCTAAAGAACCTGGGAATTGAGGCAATATAGAAGTGAACAGAAATTTTTCAAATAATTGTTAATCAAAGTTGGTTCATGGAAAAGACATCTGGTGAGATTAATATCTGTATGAATGATTAGTTTCATTTTTCCTGTTTGGAGTACTGAATCAATATTAAGGTCAAGTAATTTTGTTTCAGGAGGATTTCCACGTACCTTCATTTAAATAGAAATAGAAAACAAGAAACTGTTTTTAAAGCACGAGGAGATAAAATGATAGAGATGTGTCCTGGGAAGTAAAAAAATAGCTTTGAATTGAGTAAATACAGTGTGTTTACCAGGGTTGCTTTAAAAATTGCATGCAAAACACTTTCCTAGTGGAAAGACATTTGTGTTAAAATAAAAAGAAAATGTAGTGCGAGCGTTTTGCAAAGAGCTTGTCACCTGAAAACCTTCTGATCTGGACTTGCTCAAGTGTCACAGCATTTCAGCAGGGTTTAGAAACCCCAAACTGAGCCTGGTTTGTTGGGCTGCTGTTGCCTCTGCATCTAATTCCATCAGCAAGGAAACTGGAGCCACCTCTCTGCACTGGAGCCACCTCTCTGCACTGGTGCTTTCCTCAGTTTTCACTCTAGGGGGATTTTCAGAGCTGGAGATGATGTAAATACCATTGCTCCCAGTTTGGGGGATTGCAAACCTCACACTGGAGCTGCAGCCATCCCAGCAGTGCAAACTCCTTTGGAGGAAATAACCTCTTGGAGGTGTTTGCAGCTTTTTAAGGTGTTGCTTTTCTTCCAGCCAGCAAAGCCAGGGCCAGGTGGGGACTCTGATTTGGGCTGTGCCTGGGGAGCATCTGAGGATGATCAAGAGAGGAGAGCAGCCAAACTCAAGGGTGATGCAGAAAAGGGAGACAACCACCCCCAGAGCCTCCAGCAGAGACTGAGGGACTTCTGCAGATGGAGAAGTCAACAAGCTTCAGATGGAGACAACAAACCTCAGCAGCCACGGATGGATTCTTGCTGAGAGGGGTCTGCTCAAGGTGAGTGGATCTCACAAAGCCCTCAAATGAATTCAAGCCCAAGCTGCAAGTCAAGATGTAGAGTGCAAGGGAGATTTAAAGTCCTTCCTCCTGATCTAGTGACTTTGAGCTTTCTCTGAAAAAATGGGTATTCTCATTTATATTCTAATGCAATATAAATCTGTTGGGCTTTTTGTTTGCATTGAGGGGCTTGTATGTGTTTTCTTATGTTTTTTTTTCATTAAAGCAATTTTATTTTCTTTGAGCAATTCAATATATGTAAAAAATAATTATACAGGTCTGTCTCAACTGCCTGGTCAATTCAGGGTATCACCATTGGATTTCTGTCAGTTTTAAAGCTGACCTTGACTAAAATAGAACAGAATCTTTCTAATCTAAGGACTAGGATTTTAATTTCCTTGTGAAGTTTGGTACTCCATTTTTTTTTTCCTTTAAAGATGTATAAAAATACTAGAATATCTATACATTCTTTTTTTTTTTATCTTGATTTCTTAAGGAAAGCATCTTAAGAGTGTGCTGCCTGTCTGTTTATTGTCTTTAATTTCTTAATATGGAAGCCAATGCCAAGTAATCTGGCAGCATATGATAATCAAAAAGATTAATGGGACTTGATTATTGAGTTACACATTGGAGCATGAATTGTTCTGTTGTCTGAGCACTGTTCTAATAGAAATCTGCCTCTACATGGGAAAAAAAAAAGTTGAAACCAGAGTTTTTGACCAATGACAACAGAGAAGAAGATGGCAGTCTTGTATCTAGGTAGTTCAGGAATCCAGTTTTCATTCCCTCCAATGCTCTTAGACTAAAAATTTTCTTTGTTATAGGAAGAGTGTGAAAGAAGGTCCAAACTATTGCTGAAGTTGCACGTAAGCCAGTTGTACTTTCAGAAGGTGTGCACACAGGAACTTGGCAGGGTGTCTAACTGAGGAAAGCCTTGTCTAAATTAGCATGTCTTCTTCCAGACTGCTCTGCAAGTAGAGGCAAGTCTAAATGTGTGGAAAAAGACAGAAGATGGGCATGAATAAATAGATTATGGCATCACCTGCCCAACAGACAGCTATAAATAACACCACCAAAGGCCAAAAACACACGGCTGAGGTGATGTCAGATGATGCAGGTTTATCCTGCACTGGGAAATGTTGTTATTCCTCAAAATGTCCATGTGTCTTCTCCAGCCCAGGCTTGTAGTAGGGTATTGTCATAGGATTCCCCTCAAGTTTTCAGTGAGCAGTGTAACTGAATACTCATCATGGAGATAATTCTATCTTCTCCATGTTTTTAAGAGTTCATTTATCTCCTTTGACAGTGTATTCAAATATATTTATAGTGACTTTAACTTAAAAACATATTTCTCAAAGCAGTTCCAGAATAGGATTTCTTGTTGAACACTAGAAAAAAAAAAAGAAATAGAGGTAAAACATATTTATAACAATCCCTTCATGTCTGGTTTTGATTTACTTCACAGTGGAAAAATCTCTGCAGCTTCCTCTTCAGCTTTTAAGCAGAGAAATAGATGATGTTTGTGCTAATTAAGCCACTGATCACTCTATCCACTTACCAGTAAAGCAGATACCACAGTCAGGCTATTATTTCTTTAAAGCAATGCAATTTTCTTGGAAATCATGTTCTAAGTTGCTACCAGGGAAGTATACATACTGCACAAGCAGATTATTATTAACATGACTGTATAAATCAGACTTTATTAGCCACTTAATACTAATAGCATTTGTTGTTGAGTTTATTGAACACTCAGCAGCTCTACAAAAAGGGCAAACACAAGGTGTTTATTGATGTGCTTCAATTACATTTGTGTTAGAAAAGGGTTTTACATGCCTTTCAAAAGTTAAATACCTGTGTGAATAAGGAACAAGAAATAATGACCTGAAAACAATTTAGTTTAAAGTGGACTATTTTTCACCTTTAAGAATATTTATCCCCAAAGCATGAACATGGAGTAGTTCCCAGACAGAGATTTTGTAATGGCTCCAGTAGCTAGATGCAAAGCATCCAGCAGGTAACTTGTTATTTTATTTTTCCTCTTATGGCTTATCTGGGCTGGGTTATAAAAAGAAAAATACTTTTGGCTCCTCCATAGCTTTTGAGTGCTATATTTAGGGTACAGGAACAGCAGTTGCATGGTCCTCATGTCTTGACTTTCAATATGAAACAAGTCTAGAAGAAAGGAATGACAAGTAACTTTCTCTGACTTGTGAGGCTTCAGTTTATGGTCCTTATTTTTTCATTCCGTTCCAGTAAAAATACTTTAATGCCAGCCCAAAGCAAAGGATCAAAATGCAACTGGAAAAGTATGAGTTACTCATTCAGTAACAACCTTTGGGCTTTACCCACTCTAGTAATGTTTTCTTTTTATCCAAGGTTTTTTAAACCTCTTAAAAACAAAACAAAAAAACAAACCCAAAAACAAACAAACAAACAAAAAAACAGCAAAATTTTTCCCTTAGCAATGTAAGAATTTGAGGAAAAACATTAATATTGGACAATCAGCAATAAATACTGACAAGAGCTTGCCATGCTGTGTAATAACTCTGCAGATCATTTTTCCTTTGGCATGAAATCTTCCATGTTTGGCCTTTGGCCAAAGGTGGCTTTCTAGTTCTTAAAAGGGTACCAATTTTTTTAGCTATTTATAATTACAGTCTATTTTTCAAGTATGGATGCATAGAATCACAGGATGGTGGGGGTTGGAAGGATGCTCTGGAGTTTGAGTCCAACCCCCTGGCAGAGCAGGGGCACCCAGGGCAGCCCCCACAGGAACAGATGCAGGGGGGGCTGGAAAGTCTCCAGAGCAGGAGACTCCACAGCCTCTCTGGGCAGCCTGGGCCAGGCTCTGGCACCCTCACAGATGTTGTGTTGGGTCTGAGTGTGCTGGAGTTGATGTTCCCCACAGTGCTGTGCTTTGCACTGGGAGCTGGAAAGGTGCTGGGAACACCCCTGTGCTGTGGCTGCTGCTGGGCAAAGGGATTTCCATACCCTATGGTGTCAGCTGAACTAGAAAAGCTAGGAAAAGGAGGCTGGGGAGGGCATTGCCTTGTTCTCCAGAGCAAGTTTTGGAGCCCTGCTTCCCAAAAATGATCCAGACATCACCTGCTGATGGGTAGTAGAGAAGAAATCTTTGTTTTCTTTTGCTTCTGCATGCAGCCTTTGCTTTGCTTTTCATTCAGCTGCCTTTGTCTTAACCCACGAGTTTCATCTTTTTTTCTTCCCCCTGGTCCAGCTGAGAGGAGGAGGTGGGGTGAGTGGTAGAGCAGCTTGGAGGGCACCTGGTATCCAGCCAAGGTCAACCCATCTCCAATCATCCTGCTGGGGAGGAGGCTGAGCTGTCATGCCCACAGTCACTGTGACCTGGGTTGCTCCTGCCTAACACTGCTTGGATCTGCCAAAAATATGAGTGAAGTGATAGCCTGAATTATTTCAGCAAGAGAAGTGGGTTTTCCAACTGGAACATGGGAAGTCCTGTATGATGTGGGTTGTGTGGGAATGCTAATAATAGCACAGAAGGCCCGTGCTTGTAAAAGTCAACTTCTCAGTAAGAGAACTGTTTAAAGAAGTGAAGTAATTGCAGCTGGCACAGCAGACATGCAGTATATGCAGACTGAGCTTTCTGGTGACTTCCAAATGAGGGGGGTTTTTTTCTGCAGCACATGTCCTTTCCTGCTGCTTCTGTGAAGGATGCTGCAGAACTATCCCAAAGCTGTAGAGAAAGTTTGAGAGGCATATGTGGGATCGTTGTCAGCTTCACCTCTTTGCCTTGTAATTATCCCAGGCTTCTTTCTGATCTTGCCTCCCTTAAAAGAAAAATAAATGCATGTTTAAGTGCTTGGCTATAAGTCAATATATAAATGGCTTTTAAAAATTCTCACAGACCATTCCCTTGCACATGGATTTCTCCCTGTGGAGAGGATGAGAACATGACAAATATTAGTTCCATTGCTTATTGCTCTTCTGGAAGGCACCCAGATTTCCCTCTTATTAGTATAAGGGAAGCACTATAAAACAGAGAGGAAGCCACTGCTGCTATGGGGACACAATTTTCCATCCTTGCATTTAAATCCAAAGAGCAACCCCGTGTGGAATTTTAATTTAAGAATAAATGAGATGATGATCTGACTGAGGTGCAGATCCCACAGCATGGTGGGGGGTACACAAGTCTAGGCCAGATGGACAGGGTGGCAAACACAGCAGCTCAGGGAGCAGAAGTGTTGCTGCTTTTGGAGCCCCACGGTGGTGTGGTGGCAGGATCAGCAGCATCTTCCCAGCCAGGAGATGTCAGCCTGGGCCACGCAGTGGCTACAGGGTCACTCCATTGCACCTTGGCAAAGGTGGGGCACAGCCTTTAGGGATGCATGGTGGAAAGGGACGTGGCTCTACAGATGATGCTAAATGCAAAAAGACAAGGGAAACCTGAGGGTGTTGTCAGGTATTAATGGTTCCTGCAGCATCACCTGCCACTGAAGGAGATCATTCTAATTTTCAGTCAATTACGTGGTATTCCCTCTCCTGCTGCAAGGGAAAGAACCCCTGTGAGTGTGACAGAGAGCAGGAAGGAGCATGCCTGGGGAACTCTAAGTGCTAAGCCTTGAGGGACTCTTAAATCTGGTCTTCCTAAAAAGGTCAGTACCTGTGTCAAGCATCCTACTCAATCAGACAAAGGAAACTGCTTATGAATGTCAACACGGATCCTCTTTCATAACTATCCTGGCCTCATAAAGTGCAGTCCTGAGCACATCTTTAGAAAATTCAATAATATGCTCATTAGTATTCTCATTAGCTTGCTCTCAATAGCTACAGTTGTTTCTCACTTTCCAAATTACTGAGAAAGCCACTGGAACTATTCAAATGATGGTGGTAACCTTGTTAGGAGGGAACATCACCCCTACCAGGAGTGTAATCTGTAAGAAAGAATAACTTCCCAGAGTGATATTAGGAATTTACTTCTTTATTTCTTTTTTTTTTCTGGTCCATTGTTCTTTAGTGTTTCCCCTAGGACAGCCCTGGGTGTGCCTTTCCTCATACTATGCCAAATCTCAAGGTGGGATCTACGTGAGCACACATTAAATATCTTTAAGCTGTTAAGTAAAACTGTGTCACAAGTGCACACTGCAGTTCTCTGGAAGGGTGTGTCAGAGCAAACAGGATTGGTCTTCATCTTGCTTAGTCTACAAAGCCTTCCTCAGCAGTGCCATTCTTGGGTGACATTCCAGTTAGCATGCCAGTCAAGAAGCTGGACTCAGAAGTCATTTCAGCTCTCCCAGCCCTGAATTTGACAGAGCTGTGAGTAACAGTCATACCTGAACCAGTCAAGCTTGAGGAAGTCTGAACAGGGAATTCAAGTCCAAATCTTGCATGGTTCTGAAATACAAATCCACCTCCAAGATCTGAAAAAGTCCGTTTTCTTACGTTGCTCCAAAGAGGCCTGGAAGGGACATTAATTTCACTTTTCCTTAAATGGGAATTATTTTAATTTCTGTCATGGGAAAACAAGCACACACGTTATTTCCATGTTCCAGCAGAGGCTTTAAACAGATGACATGTCACACAGATCTAATTTAGATGGGGGAAGCCCAGGGGGTGGAAGAACTGAACACTGTAAAATGAATCCCAAATAAATAATAGATTAGAAAATACAATAGAACTGCAGACTCAGTCTAACTGATCTCGGCACAGAACTGCTGTTTGCAGCACAGAAGGATGTTTTCACCTATTTTCTGTTTCTTAGTTATTCTTCATTTTATTATTCTGAACAGTCTATAGGGTTTCTGTACCTGAATTCACTCTGACATTCTCCTCCTGTTGACCCATCTTTCTTTCCCCTGTGGACAACATCTAGTGTATAATGCTGAACTAAACTCAGTGTTGGCCACTGAGGTGTTGCTTTCCATTTATTTATTGTTGTATTTAATTCTTAATCACACATTGCAGTGAATTAACATCATCCTGGCCAGAAAAAAAAAAAAAAAAAATTAAATTCGGTTGACTTGTCAGAACCAGTTTACTCTTCCATAAAAGCTGAAACTATTCCTTCAGGTGTTTCTGTATTTTTATTATGGTACCACATTAATTTTGAACTATTGAATTAACTTTCATTTTCCTTTCATGACTTCATTTATTTTTTAGCTGACATTCCCATTTCTCATCTAAGACAGCTAACAAAACAACAAAAAAAAGGAAACTCTTTTGATTTTGGTTGGTTAATGTAGTATCATAAAATACAACTGCATTATTTCTCCAACTTTGATAAAGTCGTGGATTCTTCAAGGCCTTTCATCAACAAAAGTACACCATCTCCATATAATAGAGCTTTATTCTGAATACCCCCTGTCTTCATTCCTTTTACAAGTTCCTTGTTCCACCTTTTAAGATGCTTTTAAGGGTTCTTTTTTGAAGGGAGGGAACAGTAATGAGGAAAGGAACAATCACATTGAGGTCCAAGGCTTTGAAATATAATGATAAAATATGAGTTGCCTCGTGTATATATATATTTACATGAAGTCATTGTCTTCTTAATGTGAAGCTAAAATACTGTGTCATGTTATGCACGCCATAAACCACAAACATTATTTCTAAAAGCTTCTCATATGAAAAGACAAAAAAATAAACAAATTTTGGCATGATGGATACTCATCTATATAGAGATGCAAAGAGCAAATAGCCCAATATTGGATATATATATATATATATTATTTTTTTATATGAGAGTGACCCAAACCAATTATTTTAGATGTTTCTTAGGATACAAAGGGCTCTATCATTTTAGTTAAAGCTACAGAAAATAACACAATTCACAAGACACCCTTTTTGTTTAAATGCATATAAGCAAATATGGCTATGCAAACAGAGGACTGCACTAGGGTTTTTCTTTCCACTTCTACAGGTAGTACTGGCTGACTCTGAGCCAGTCACCTCATCTTTCTTCATCATCATTTTCCCAGTGGTGCATAGGAGACTAAAAATTTCCATTACTAGAAAAACTTCCTTACAAGTTGTTTGGAACACAGGAGTGCCTATCAGCTTAGGTGTGTTAAGTTCTAAAGCAGGGAGTGGAAGAACCTTTACCCATCCTCATTGCCCCTGCTGACCACTTAAGGCAAGTTCCCCAAGGGCTGAGATTTTCCAGGGATGTGTTCTGTCATAATCTGACTCTCAAAAGCCAGGCACGTAGGGAAAAGGATTGCATTGTGTTGGGTTTTATTTCTTTCCTAGGGGAAAACAGGCACAGAGATGATATTATTTTTAACCTTCTGCATTCACGTCAGTTCTATGCATATGCAAAAAGTAAGATGCTCCAAAGTCAAGAAATGACAAGCTGGAGTTGTCAATGCAAGGTTAAGTGTACTTTTTAGTGCCAAGACTTTGTGATAAAATTCTTAATAACATGACCATGGGCTATTTTTAGCAGTAGTATTAGGTCTAAACAGTTTGTGGTGTATTGGGCTTTTATGTTTCTTATTCTTCTTTTTCTTTCTCCCTTTCACCCCCCCCACCTGAAGTGTATTTGATTGCTTCCAGTGTGACTTCATTCAAATTAAATGGAATAGTTAATTATCCAATCAAGCAACAACTTCCAACAATTCACAAATTCTTCCAGGGTAGATAATTATTTAGCAACTGAAAAGCCTTAAACATCTGGAATTATGAACACATATGACCTTGTATTTTTGATGTTTGTTTTCTGATGGGTATTAGGATCATTCTGTAGTGGACAGAGCATCACAAACTCCTGCTGCAGTTCCACCAGTCTTAGAAACACATTGTGCAAGGGGGAGGGTGGGAGGGGAGGG
>JAOEGS010017011.1:0-10187 GCA_025447755.1 Corythornis vintsioides | reverse complement strand
CGCCGCCGGCCGCATTGGCCCGGCCCCGCCACGGAGCGCAGCCGGGGGGAGCAGGGAGGGAAGCGGGGGGGCGGCCCCGGCGCTGGCCCGGCCCCGGGGGGCGGCCGCCGTGCTCCCCGCCCGACGCCGGCCCCGCTCCCTTTGTCTGCTGGCGGCCGCCGCTGCGCCGCCGCTTCCTCCCCAGCCGCTTTCGGGGTTGTTTTTTTCCTCGCTCCGTGTTGCCTTCTCAGCGTCTCTCTGTTGTTATTATTTTAATTTTTTATTCTTTTTTTTTTTCTCCAATGGTTGTCGCCGGGAGGTTTTTCAGCATCCATGGAACACGGGGGTTTGGGGTGGGGGGAGGTGATGAGAGTGCAGGAAAACGGGATAGTTTCTGGCTCGGGGGTTTTTTATTACGCTGCCGCAAAACAAAGCGAGATGCTTGCAGATTTCAAAACAGGCTGAAGGCTATTTTTAAAATCAGGGCTTCTCAGCTGCATGGAAGTAATAAGTTGCAGCCTTACTGAATAGAAATACATGAAAACCGCAGCATTTTCCTCTCCTAACTTTATAACCCACATAACACGGGTTTGTTCACTGCAGATGAACTAATCTTGCTATTGTTGTTGCCAGGGATCAGCTGGCTTGTGCTTTACATTTTCTGCAGGTCACTGCAGTCGTTGCCTTTTGTTATTTTGGGATGGAGGAGTATAAAACAGAAGAGAGGGGGAGCGTAATTGAGTCAGTGCTAAAACTGGGCCCAGAACATCATCATCATTTCGATGAGCGCCTTAGCAGTTTGTTACCCCAGGGAGCTTTTCATCTGGGAACAAGAAGGGAAAAGATGGACTTTTCTAATTCTCTGTGCGTTTGAGGACACACCAGATCTCTTTGTGCCTATGACTCTTCCCTTTGGGAAACTCAAGCCTTTGGGCAAAGACAATTTAAATGTTTTTAATCCCTAGAGGGGCTAAAATTAATTGTAATTCCTAAGGTGGTGCTGGCTGTGCAAAGACTGCCCAGGTGCTGGCTTACTGCAGGGCTGGAAAGGTGACAGGTTTAGGCCTTTTTAGGCAATGGTCACCAAAGGCAGGTGTCACCTTCAAGAAGTGGGGCAATAGTTTTTGCCCCCATGAAAGCCCTTTCTTTCCCCCAGCTGAGCTAAAAGAAGTCACCTTACTCTGTGCTTTTTACAAGGTCAGCCCATGTTTTTGATGGATTAAGGCTCCAGCACTGCTGGGGACACTTGCTCCTGCCCTTGCCATACCAGTGAGGAGTCTGGAGGTGTTGGGTTATGGCTCCTGCAGACTTCCAGGCACTGCACCTTTGACCAGCCACACCAGAGAGAGGCCAGCAGTGCCTGTGGTTTTGGACCCATGGAGTGGGGTTGGCATGGCTGGTGCAAAAAGGAGATTGCAGCCTGGCTCACTGCATGGAAAAGGTTGTTGAGCAACAAGATGCTGTGGCAGGTTTGATCTCCTGAAATAATCTGCTCACTCATGGGGGCAGGTGGGCTGCTCAGAAGGAAAGCTCTGTAGCTTTGCAGTTGACAGAAGAAGATGCAGCAGATGTCTTCAGGGTGCAGATCCCCACTTTCTTCCTGGGCATGTGTAGTGTCACACCTGGCAGAAGACTCTGTTGACTAATGGTGCAAACAGCACTCTCATTCAACAAACAGTGTATTAGGATATGTGAAGGTGTTTGTTTTTGTTTTGTTTTGTTTTTAAGGATACCTGCTTAGATGTGGTGTTCTCAACAGACATTCTCAGTTTCCTGTGTGAGTTGGACCATGACCTACCTGTATGTCAACATTAGGTAAATATTACCACACTGTCCTTCCCTTCCCAAAATGGTCCTTGAGGTTGGCCGTGCGGTATTCCTCTGGCCCAAAGGATGTCATTCTGGGAGCAAGTCACAACAAGACCCTCCTGGTTCATCATCACAAAAAGCACATCATCTGACAAAGCAGGAGGTGAGCATCAGTTAGCAAGGGTTGGGCTAGAGAGAGAAGGGGTAGGTCCTGGGCCAATCTGGGATGACTGGGGAAGATGTTCAGTTTGGCCTTCTCTCAGCAGCCATCAAGACTCACCTTTTGGGATGTAGGATGGGGTGGTTTTAGAAATAAATGTGCTATGTGGAGAAAATGCCTCTAGTTCTCCAAGAAACCTGCTGAAAAAGTCCCTTCTGTTCAAGAGGCAAGTCAAAGAGCAATGGCCAGGCCTCCACAGACAGACGGGGGACTCTTTGTGAGGAGTCCTCACAAACCTGCTGCCATCCTTCCTCAGCGGCGGGAGAGCCCAGTGGCTGCCTTGCCTGGTTTTTGCCTCCTTAATTGTGTACTTTCCTGTGATGCGAGCCAAGCAAGCCAACATCCCTGCTATTTGCAAGATGTGGGCGTGCCCTCTGCAAAATCCATGCCATGGTCCTTCTAAACCTTTCTCAGAGGTTAGCCAGTATTTACACAGTGCTTGAGGGACACTATGAACTACAGTTTGAACAGGGAAGTGTTTTCAGGAGTTGTGTTTGAGGCCACTTCACCTTCCAGCTCGCCTGGGAGGTAAAGCAGCTCGAGTTTGAGGTTCAATCTGTTATTTGGCTGGTTTTTGTTTTTCAGTTCATCTTCCTTGCTGCCAATGCTCCCAGTCTCTTTGACTTTTTTATTGTGTCTTATACATTTAGGTTTTAAGCTGGTGGTGATAGTGCTGGGGACATTCTGCTCAGAGGCAGTGACTGTACTCGTCTGTGAAGACAGAGAGCATCCAGCCCATTTGAGGAGGAAATACCGTCTGCATGGAGAGATGGTTTTAATTTAGTGAATCCATGAACTCTAAGTCCAGAGGGGTATGTTATGATCCTCTAAACCAGCAGTTTGGCTAATGTGAGCCACAAAATCTTACCCAAGAGCTCCTACCACCAAGCCCATTAGCTTCTTTAGAAATTCCTGCTCCAGAACACTGAGCGGAGTAATTACCGCTATGGTTAGAACAATGCCCCATAAGAATGAAACATTTTTGCTCAAAATATCCAAGTCCTATCTACTTGAGTCAGAAAAAAACAATGACTTGAACGAGTATGTATTCCTGCTGGCTGCCCTGTTTCCAAAGGGTGAGGGGAAGGAAAGCAAACTCCTTTCTGGGTTATGCATCCTTGCAAAGGGACTGTGATTGCAAGAGGTTTATTGCATTTGACTATTCCTGTTTGGAAGGAGTCCAGGTTTACTGTCAGAGCCAGGGCTGAGGCTGATGGTTTGCAGATAGGGGAAGAGAGGTCCTTGCACTGTAAACTGAGCAAGGAGTAACCAAGGAAATTTGTTAAGAAGCTGGGAAGGTAATGAGAGCCTTGGCACACTCATTCTGATGGGGCTTGTTGGTGCAGAGGTCCAGGTTAACCTCTTCAGAAAAGAGAGTCTGGTGGTACATTTGTATATGAAAGTGAAGAGGTCCCCGTTATATGGTACCATAGAGGAACACTGCTGTCTTCTGGAGAGTCACAGAGTGAACTTTTCCTGCAGGAATTGTCCTCAACATGCTGCCAGACAAGCCAACCCACAGTTGGGCCCCTGAGGCTTAAAGGTTTGTGCTTTGCTCCCTTCTAATTTCCTTTAATAAGCCCTTATCATATACTCTTCACTATGTTTTCATATTCTGTATTCTTCAAATGCTGTGTGATCCACAAGTGATTGCTTCATTTCAGGACATTATATTCCATAAGTGCTTTAGCCTCTGCTAAAGAGACTCGGACCAATAAACATCAGTCCATCCCCCATGCACTTCTTACTATGTTTATGATCAGAAGCAATTTGTAGTTTTGTGTTTATACCAGTGGTGATTTTGCTTGGTACTTTGAAATCCTGCTTAAATAAACCAATTGCAGTCACAGTTCAAGTGAATGCAGAATGCCCAAACTTCTTACCAAGCCTTTTTCATTAGTGAAGTGCCGCTTTAAATTCAAACAGAAGTTCAAAATTTTTTTTTTTTTTACATGGCTATAAAATGTCAAATTATTAGATTTGATAGCTAGGCAAGACCCCATTAATTCAGGGTTTAAAATGGGCAAAGGAAATTTGGACAGAACTCTGAAAAAACTCTGGGTTGTGATTCAATTTGCAGTTCTTTTTGTTGCGTTCTCAAAAATATGCATAAGCCAACACCTCAAAAAAAAAAAAAAAAAAAGCTTTATCATTTAATTGCATTTAAAAATTCTTTTTTTTAATGATTCTTTTGGGCCTTGTGTGTTAAAAGGAGAGCTAGCCTTGCTGTCCAGCTGCTGCCCATCATTAGGGTAGCACAAAGGTAGCAGTGAATTTAGCCTAGTCTATTGATGGACCTGCCAGTGCACTGGGGGCTGTCGCCTTCTCTCATCTCACTCTTCTCATGCTCTTTCCATCATGTTGTTTTACTAGATGAAGTCCACTTGCCATCTGGCCCTTCGTGACTGATTGCAAGCCTGACTTGTTTGCAAGGTGTTCTCTGTGAACCACAGTGTGCTGAGCCTTACCGACACCGTGCTGTTAACTTGGAAAGCAGATTGGGAATGGTGGGTACGAAGCAGCATTTGAAGCTCGCAGTATGTCACCATAGAGGTTGGCTGGCTTTTGCTGTCTGTGTAGTCATATATAAGCAGCAGTTAAGTACTCCCATTTATTTATACTCCCTGCTCTTCTGTTGGTATAATTTCTGTGAAAGTCATGCCCTGTGTTCACAGGTACTGTTCGTTGCCATTCTTTGTATTAAACAGGAGGTTTGCATTTTGCTTGTTTTGACATTCCCTTTGCCTTTCATCATGTTCTATGGTAGTATTATTTTTGGAGCAGCTTTTCATAGGTTATTTCTACTTTCTGTAGGGGGTGTGGTGGTGAAGGGGCCACTACACAGGTTTTATTTTTGGTTTCATGTTTCTTAAGTAAACAGGTATTTTTAATGCTGACAGTCTAATAGTCCTGAAGGAGTGTTCATGACCTGAACTGTTGCAGAGGGGGAGGTGCCTGCTCCAAAAATGAGCCTGGTAGCATCTGTAAGTGTGTCAGGAGTATCTTCAGTAGGATCCCAATATGCACCTAGAGGAAAAAAAAACCAACCTAGCAGTATGAAAAAAACCTGACCCAACAATACCAGAAGATTCTTGAAATCTGAGTGTGAAAGCTACACACTTGCCAGAAGTGGAGGGTGTCTAAAGAATCCTGACGGTAAATACCTTAAACACAGTTTCAAGGGAGAATAAACGAATCCAAGTCTTAACTGCTCCAGTCATATCCTCTCTCCCCACCCTGGCCACGTCTTCCTGCCCGCTCCGGTGCTGCCTGGAGCCCTGGGCAGCCCAGTTGACTGAGAAATGCCGCAGGCGATCGATGTGTGTCCCCCGTCCACATTGCCGCACGGTTCTACCCCATGTCTCTCCCGCAGGCAGTCGGGCGGGGTACACGGGGGCCGAGTCCTGAGGCTCTGCTCGCCAGTTCCTGACTGCGCGGTAACGGCGAGGCGCGGCTGCCAGCCCGGGGGGCGGGCCGGAGGGCGGGCGGTGGCGGCGCGGCCGCCCGCGGGAAGTCCCCTATGTGCGGGGCAATGGTGCCCTCTAATGTCGGCTGCACCCGGCAGAGCCAAGCGCTCTCCCCGGGCCTCCGCTCGCCGCCTCCCCGCCTCAGGGTTGGGCTACTGTATGAACACCCTCCACCCCCTAGTCCTCACGCAGTGCTTTTTGCAGCCCTTTGTCTTCCCGCAGCTAGGAGGATTCTGCCCAGATGTAGGTCCCGGGCGCGGCTGTGTTGGACCCGGGGACTTTGGATGCTGTTGGAGGTATCGCAGCAGCCCTTGACTGGGCTGTACCAGCTCGCAGCTTGCCAAGAGCGCTCAGGCTAAGGTTTGCCTGGGGAAGCTACTCTCCACCCTACCTGCCTCCAGACAGCCCCTTGCAGCTCATGTGAGAGCAGGTTATTGAAATTTGCAGATTAAAAAAATCTTCATGGTGTGCATACTTCTAGAGTAATAAAACATACTGTAGCCATATTCACATTCCTCAAGATTTTTCAAGTTGCTCTGAGTCCATACGATTTTTTAAAACCACGATTTATGAGTAGAATAATACATTCTCTCTATTCTGTGAAAGTTAGGGTTAAGGTGTAAGTTGGCAATCATAGAATGGATTGGTTTGGATCTTAAAGCTACCTAGTTTCAACTTTGTCCTTAGTAAGCCAAGTTGGCTGTCAGCAGTCACATCTCTGTTTTTCATGTGTACTTCATGATCTATTCCCATACTGCTCCATGAACTTGACAGGCACCGAGGTGGGACTGACCAGCCTGTAGCTCCCCATGTCTTCCTTTTTGCCCTTTTTAAAAAATGTTGGGGTTTTTTTCCCCCTTTTCCAGTCACTTGGAACTTTACCAACTGCCACAACTCTTCAAATATGATGAAAAGTGGCTTAGCTAAATGGTAGTTCAAACCTTGGAAGTCCAAGAGAAGGAGATGCAGTTATAGAGGATGCAGACCTTGAGATGCATAGCTGGCTTCATGCAGGGCTGGCATGCCTGGGGGAGCCCTGGGAGCTTCGTCTCCTCTACATCTTTCTGTGGCTGGTTCCCTCCCTGGGAGCAGGTGGCATAGTGTTATGATGCTGTGGGATCTGTGTGTTCCTTCTCTTGCTCTCCAAGTTGGATTTTCTCTTCTTATTTGCCTTTTCCTTGGGGCTTGTTCCCTCCTTTCCCCATGATGGGGTGTTGAGATACCATAGGATGACAGAGCATGATGAGGTAATTTCTCCCCTCTCCCCACCCTTTGGCTACTTGTTTATATTCTTTAATTAACTTCTTGCCTACAGCTTTAAATAAGATTTTTAGCATAGTAACTTTCTGAAGACACAGCACTAAAATTTCATTTGCTCTTAATCTTGAAAAGCAATCATTTTATAATCTCCCTGCTAGATTCATAGCATTGATTTTGCTGCAAGGTTTGAATGTGGACCAAGCATAACCCACAAGGAGAGCTTTGCAGGTCCAGCACTGCTGGGTTATGTTTGGTCCACAGTTTGTATATGATAAGGCTGCCCTGCCTGCAGTACTATGTGTATTCCTATGGAGTGAATTGTACCTGGATCCAGCAGTGCATTACAAACACGCTTACATTTCACAGAACAATTAGTGCTGTGACTCATTGCTGGGAGTTCAGCCTATGTTCTAGATAGTGCAGCACTTAAATTTGTGTGAGCCATCCACAGCAGCAGTCAGCACAAACCCCACAAGTGTTCAGCATCCTCCAAGTCCAAAGCAAACCCAAATGCTTTAGCCCCTTATAGAGCAGAGGAGGTGCCACGAGTAACACTGACTTAAAGATTATTTTTTTAATGGTTTGCATTACATTCACTGACATAACTATTTCTTAATGAGCCTGTTCTTGACTTATGGACATAAGATGAAAGGACCTGCTGCCTTGGGCCATGGTCAGAAATGTTGCTAAATAGTCTGATTACACTCGATTGGCATGTCCTTTTGTAGATGGTGGTGGTCAGGAGAAAGTTACTGTTTTTCCTGTGCTGTGATCAGTTTGAAACATCATCAGGTCATTCTGTATCTTTCCCAGTTGCTTTGCCACCTCTTACAGGAGCTATTGCTAAAACACATTTGTAGGGCAGTGAGCTCCACATGCTCAACCTTCAGTTTCAGGCAGGGTGAGTTTGGGCTAAGACATGCCCTGATGCTGTACAGGCTGGCAGGGATCTCCCTGTACCCCAGTGATTGTGCAGTCACATATAAGGGCAAAATGACATGGTACAAATTCTTACGTGAACCATTTCTCAAACATAGTCATGACTGAAAGAGTTTGAAACAAAACTTTTTCTAACAGTAAAATCAGAAAAGGAGGTGGATTAAAGAACCAGAGATTAAATCCTGGCAGCATGGAAATCAGAGGCAAAATTCCTGGTGAACTGGGGGTGGGGTTTCAGCCTAGAACCAAGTAATTCAGATCTTATAGCTTTCTCAGAGAAAAAATGAGTCAGCTGGTCATTGTTGCTGTTCAAGGGAAAGTACAAACCAATTGAAATAATTTAAGCAGACAGTGGCTGAGTAGTGGTGAGTTTGTCCTGGGGGAAAAAAAAATATCTTTGTGGAGGTGCTGTGTTTGTGGAGTCACATGGCTTTCTAAATCAAATGAACTTGCTTTGTGGGTGGGAGAATGGAATGGCTGCCTTTTTTTGGTTGGCTGGGTATTTTTCTTTTCTTTTCTTTTTTTTTTTTTTAATATTTTTTTAATAAAAAAATTTGCCAGCCTGCAAATTTAATCTCGAGCCTTTCCTTTTTATGCAGCACAATTGTTAACCAAGAGTTTCTGCTATCTGCCTCTGCAGTCCCAAAAGGGTCCTTGGCCCCTTTCCAGTCCACAGCTTCCAAGGATGCATCCAGAAGGATTCAAGGAAGCTTCACCTGTGCAGATCTGTCTGAATTTGGCAAATGATTTAACTGCCAAAGATCAAGAGAAATATAACCCACCACTCACTCCCCTGGCTGTCCTGGGTGATAAATAAAAGGTATAAATCCTTATTGTATTATCTTGAAGGTAATAACGAGAGAGTCTGGGCAGAGCTGCTGAGTAAGCTGGTGTCAGTTTTAATATGAGTCTCCAGGATCCAGTCCAGGTAGGAAGTCAGGGGAATTTCTAAAACCCTCCCTAGGACTTTTTACAGTTGTAATGCCATTGCTGCCTGGTAGGGCATTGGGAAGGTGAGCTATCCTAGACCTTTTTTTCTAGCAGTACTTTTTCTGTTTCATGTATCCTAACTATTTGCAAAATGCTGAAGCCCAGTTGCTGCCTTGGCAGGACTGGTTCTCAAACAGTTTGGATTGAAAATTTGCAGTACTTGTTTGATTTCTGGGAAGCCCAGATGAGGGATCCTGGTTTTAGTGCATGAAGACTTTGATGTAGGGGGTTGTGTGTTCCAGAAATGGAGCAAATGGTACCATCCAGGTCTTCACTGCTAAGAGGCAAAGTTTCATGTGTATTTGAAGTGGGACTTTTCTGTATGATGAGTAGATTGTCTGTAGGGAGGGGACATACTGAGCAGGTAAGGATTACCCTGAGGCTGTAACACAGACTTTCCCCTCTGCAGGGAAGCCATGTCCAGGATGTGTGGGTTTTTACAGACAAATGCTTTGCCCTTCTTTAATAGCTTTATGCAGAAACATACATTAACAGAAACTGAATACACATCCGTGTTTTGTTTGCGCTGTGTATAGCTTCGTCGGAAGGCTAACCAACAGAGAGATTCTTGTTGCATTGTGTTGCTGGTGGTCTCCTGAATGCTCATGAGTTATAAATCAGGCAATTGTTTGATTCTGACACAGGAAAATGTTTTGGTAAATGCAGGAGGCTTGAGACTAGCTGAAAATGTCTGGGGCTCCCATTGTGTGCAGAATGTAATGTGTGCAGAGGAAATCTCCAGCATTCCTATGGCAAACCACAACAAGAAGCTCCCAATCAGTTACAATTCTCATATAAATTATTATGGCTTAAATGTTATTTAAATGATAAACAGCTTTTGCATTCCAGACATTGCTGTGATTCCAGAAGGTGGCTGTATAATACCAGCAGAAGGAAATATTGCATATTGCAGGCTGAGCGTGAGGCTTCAGCTGTGTGTATGCATACCCGTTTTTGTCACATCTAGCGTATTCTTTGGCTATAAAACCTGAACTGCCAATGCACTGTGTGTATCTTGGAGCCCAGGGCTTCATCCGTTATCCAGCAGTGAACTGTCTGAAGGTTGGTCACACCAACATGCCAGTAAGCTGAAGACACAACCGCAGAGGCGGCAGAAGCATCCATCGCATCTGGGCCGTCACCATCGCTGATTAGCGTGCGCAGCTTTGCCTGGCCCCTGCCCAGCAGCTGTGGGTATAACCACTCCTTTCATCCTTGCCTGCAGAGGTGGCTGTATCACACTTGCTTAAAAGAAGTGTGGCTAGAGCATTAGGAAGAAGAATGGCAAGTCTGGGGGACATCATCCTTCACCCAGGGGAGAGCTCACCCAGCAGACCTTGGCATCTTCTTCTAAGGGAAGAATTTTATTTTTTTTTATGGCAATTCTTCAATGTCCCAGCATAGCAGACCACTAGAGGGTGGTGGCATTTGCAGTGTTACAGACTTGGGAGAAGTGGCTGGAAAGCTGCACTTCAGAGAAGGACTTGGGGGTGCTGGTAGACAGCCGACTGGATATGAGCCAG
>JAOEGS010017010.1:0-15763 GCA_025447755.1 Corythornis vintsioides | reverse complement strand
GGCCCTGGCAGGTGCTCTAAGGTCTCCCCAGAGCCTTCTCTTCTCCAGGCTGAACAACCCCAGCTCCTTCAGCCTGTAGAGTCCCAATCACCCAGGTTCTGAGGGAAACCCCAGCAGTGTGAGGGGTCCTTGAGGGGGTCTGGTTGGGAAAACAGGGCAGCCCTCCCTGGGGCAGCAGCAGCAGTACTCACTGGTGAGCTTTCTCCACAGCATCAGGCCGGCTGCAGGCTGCCACCAGCACGTACACCGTGTCCGTGGGGATGCCACACGTCCCACCACTCCTCAGGATATCTGTGGGCATGGCAACAGGGCAGAACCCCCTGAGTGGCTGGAAGTGATCCCCAGAGCTCAGTGTGCACTCTCCTCTCCCCAGCTACCAAAGCATTTCCTCATGCCAGGGGAGCTGTGGGCCGTGCTCACAGAGCCAGAAGGCCTGTGGTGACAGCAAGCACGGTGCATCTGCCCTGATTTCTCTGCACACAGCTTCCAGTGCTGGCCCCAGCCTGGGGGATTTGTGTCTCTCAGACTGGATGAGCAGACATCCAGGAGAGGCAGCAGCAAGTTCACTGCTAAGCCCAGCTCCTCACAGGGGACTGCTCCTGTTTTCCCCATCATGCATTGAGCTTTTGTGGGCCCACCTTGTCAACATGTAGTCAGATTATGGTGGTTTCCACATCTGGATCAGAACAGTGTCCTTCTAATCCAGTTCTGCTCCAAAACCACCCAGATTTTGCCCTCCCTCCCCCACTCTGCCCTAAGCATTTCCCTTACCTGCGATCCTCTTGACGGAGGAGGCTTTCCTGGCAGGCAGGTGAGGGCACTTGGCCACTCCTGCCCCCACACCACTGAGCTGCACAAGGGGCCTGCCCATTGGCAAGCAGGGAGCCTCGAAGACGCTGCTGGAGAGGGCAGAGAGGAAGCAGTAAAAGCTGACCAGCCCAAAGGTGAGGGTGGCAGCAATGTCATAGCCAGCGGGCAGAACGTGCAGAGCATCCAGCAAGAAGCTGACAGCAATCAGAAAGAAAGTGAGGGAGTAAAGGAACCAGGCCATGCTCAAGAAGAGAGTGCACAAGACAATGAAGGCGTTGAAGAGCATGAATGCAACGATGCCTGCTGCTGTGTGGAAGCTCCTGCTGGTGCCATAGAGGCCACCATATCTTGTCAGGCCCCAGATGACCCACATGACAGCGTAGAGAATGAAGGTGCTGCTCTCCAGGGTTTTACCCCGGGCAAAGGCCACTGAGCCACTCAGAAGCTTGAGGATCCCACCAGCCACCACCACCCACGGAATGACAACGGTGGCAAGTGGAGCCTGAGGGTCCCCTGTCACTGTCAGGGCAAAAGAAGCCAGGACACTACAGGCGTAGCCAAGAGCTTCTGCATCTGCATACTTGGAGTAGCCAAGGTAGGGAGAGTGGAGCTCTGCCCCCTCACGAAGCTTCAGAAACCTGCTGCCAGCCAGCAGGGCCTTCACAGCACCCTTCCCTGTTGGGATCTTGGCACCTGCTTGCACATTGTACAGATGAAGAAGAACCAGCAGGGCTGAGGCCACAAAAATGGCCACGGCCACGCCCTGGGGTCCAGCTTCAAAGAACCCTTTGGGCTGGCAAGCCAAGGCAACGCAGTAGGCCACGTAAAACAGCAGGTACAGCCCATCCACGGGGCTCTGCAGAGACAGGAAAAGAGCCAAGACAGCAAAGAGAATGGAGAAGACCACCAGGAAGGGAGTAGGGAAGGATGGCTCCTCTGGTTGCCAGGTGGGGTACAGCAGGCAGTAGCCCCCGGCCAACTTCAGGATGGCAGTGAAGCCAAAGGAGGTGGCTCTCAGTGCATCCATGGCACGGTAGGACAAGAGGCAGGCACCAAGCTGGTAGATGCCAGCTGCCCACAGCCAGGGCACCTGGCCGATGAAGAGCTTGCCAGTGATGCCCAGGAGCCTACAGCCAAAGACACTGGCTGACAGCATGTTGAGGACCAGCCCGGGGGCTGCAAAGCGGTTCGTGCCGCCGCCGATGGGCTGGGTCTGCTGCCAGGTCTTGCTCTTGGCCAGATCCGTGCCAGGGAGGGCAATTCTCTCTTTGGTGAGGAACCAGAGAATCCTTCCCAGAGCAACGTAGCCGCTGAGCAAGCAGACAATCATATAGTTGCAAGCCACAGCAGAGGAACCCACAGCGGGGCTGTAACGGGCGGCAACCTCGTGGGCGCTGGCGAGGCAGATGGCAGAGGAGAGCAGAGCCAGGATGGCCTCTCTGCAAAGCAAGGCCACCACAGCAGTGAGGAGCAGTGCCAAGGCAAAGGTGAGCAGGCCGGGCAGCAGGGCATCGCGCAGCTCCCCGGCGTGGCTCACAGCTCCCTGTCCTGCCAGGACCAGCACCGCTCCGTAGCCGCACCACAGCGCCGAGAGGGTCAGGCAGAGGGGGGAGAACAGGGAGCTTCTGGAGCTTCTCCCAATTCCTGTGAGAACGAAGAGAAGACAGAACTGGGGTTTTGAGGCAGCAGGTGGTGTGCTGGCAGCAGGGTCCCTGTGCTGGCAGCCACCAGGGTGGGTAGGTCGGCACCGTGCCCGGCACCCCGGGCAGACCTGAGTGTAGAGAGCCCCCAACACAAGCCTGTGGTGCTCAGGGTGCCTGAGCTGAGCTCAAAGGACTCGAGTTCCCTCAGCCCAGCACTGTGCCAGGCAGTGTGCCCAGTGAAGCTGAGGTTCAGCAAGACACTGCCTCGTTTCCTCGTGATGCCTACACGACCATCATGCATCAATGCAAAGTCCTGATGCCTCTTTCCTTTGGGGCTGCCCGGGGGTCTGGTTTGTTCCTGCTGAGCCACGGGCATCGTACCACCTGCTGGATGCCCATGAAGCCAGGGGCATAGGAACTGCAAACCTCATTCCTTCCAAAACTATCCTGGTCCATGAGTTATGGTCCCAACATACAGCTGCTTTGGCTTTCTACTCATGTTTTGTGCCACAGACCTCAGGGAAGAGGTGGATCTGTGTTTTGGGGGTTAAAACACAAAGAGTCTCTCCCAAGGAAAAAAAATTCCTGGCTCCAAGTGAAAAGCAGAAATAACTCAGCACTCATTCTGCAAAGCCTGGACCTTGTCAGAGCCAGGGATTCTTTCTCCCAGGTATGTAGATGCCTTGGTGTCCTGAGCCTCACCTGTGTACGCCAGGAGAGAGGAGACAATCAGCAGCAGGACTCCCAGAGCTGTGCTGGGGATCACAGGGGCTGCCCTGGGGAGGCTGTAGAAATGCACTGCCAGTAGAAGTGACCCTGTGTGGGACAAGGGAAGAGGGAAAGAGAGAACAACTTGTAAACTCTGTCCAAAATCCCAGGAGAGAACCCACAACAAGAGTGTAAAAAACCAAAACATCTGCAGAGCATGAAACCCCCAGGGGTGGGGGAGGGTGATGTGACCAGGACTGTGTCCAGGGTCTCACCTCTCTCTGGTGCCTGGGTTTGAGAAACCTGAACTCCTGGTGGTGGGAAGTGCTGCCCTGATGTCAGAGAAGGGCACAGAGCAGCACCCTGGTTCTGCTCAGCTGGACAGAGGGTCACAGAGGCCTGGTGCCCACAGAGAGCTGGCCCAGGACTGGCAAAGGCAGCACTTGGGGGGGGGACGAAACACAAGGAGGGAGTGAAAAACTGGAGAGAAGAGGGCAAAGAGAGCTGCAGGGAAGGAAAGGAGAGTGCAGCCAGACAAAGAGCACTATGAAAACGACTACCAAAAAGTTTGGATGTGCTTCCCACCCGGGCTGGCTGCAGCACCAGCCTCAGGCCAGCTTGACACAGCCAAGACAAATATTTTGTTGGCTGCCGAAACGGGCGCAGGGACCTCTGGATCCAGCAGCATCAAGGAACCTCTTTAGCCCCCTCTGAGAAGGGGGTTGTCAGCGCAAAACTCGTCCCAAGCCTCCCCCCAAGCCCCTGGCAAGCCCCTACCTGCGGCGATGCCCAGCAGCCCGAGGGAGGAATGCAGTGACCCAGCCGCCCCGCCTGCCATCGCCGAGCCCTGCCGAGGGCAGCAGTGCTGCCTCTCTTTCCTCCCTAGCTCTTTATAAGCCGAGCGGCTCTGCCGGCTGCTGGTCCTCCCCACTCCCCACCCCTTTTCCCTGCAAACAGCTCCTGCCGGCAGGAAAGGCGAACGGGCTCCCGGCCGCAAGAGACTTCGGTGGGTCTGAGTCAGCCTGGGCTGCTGCAGCTCCTCCCCCTGCCCCGGGGGGTTGTTAATTTTACTCTTGATTAGCCCTTGTTTAAAAAAAGGAAGAAAAAAAAGTGGCTTGAAAAAATAACGCCGAGGGTTTGTTCCCAGCGCTGCCCGTTTGCTGCTGCCAGTGAGGAAATGACACTGGGTAAAATAGAGGTTATTTTAAAAGAATCCATGTTGCTGGAGCAAACAAGCCCTTTGCAAGCCCAGGAGCTCCTCGGGGACCGGTTGTTTCTCCTAACACTGGCCATGGTCCTGCTGTTTGTCCCTGTCACAGCTATGAATGCCTGGCACCCCCGGCCTGTGCTGGGCAAAGCCAGGGCAGTTTCAGCACCCTTCCCTTCAAGGTGTCCATCAGTCACCCCACATCCACCCAGCCCAGCCTCTGCAGGCACAGCCTCCCCCCAGTGCTGCTCACACAAACACAGCCTGGAGACAGCCCAGGCTGCAGGAGCCTGCTGGGAGCTCTGCGGGCTGACAGGGATTTCACCTCGGACCTGGGGTCAGCTTCGAGCCCCCCAGTCCCAGCAGGGCATGGAGGGGCTGCAGCGTGGCCAGGGAGGGGGCTGGAGCAGGAGTGTGGGGAGGAGCAGCTGAGGGAGCTGGGCTGGGGGAGCCTGGAGAGGAGGCGGCTCAGGGGAGACCTTCTGGCTCTCAACAACAGCCTCAAGCTGCCCCAGGGGAGGGTGATGTTGGAGCTGAGGAACAATTTCTCCCCTCCAGAGCTGTCCCAGGGCAGGGGTGGAGTCCCTGTGACCCCTGGAGGGGTTTCCAAGCCCCCCGTGGAGCTGTGGTGCTGAGGGGCACAAAGATGACAAGAAGGACCTAGTCACAGCTCTCTGCTGCTGCCCATGGAGAAGATGTGGTCAGGACTGAAAGAGGCTGCAGAAGGCAGTGGGCACCAACCTCGGGCACGTGGGGTCACCTGGCAGGTGGGAATAAAGAGCTTCACCTGGATATTACAGGGCTGGTCACAGGTGACTCCCCAGAGGCCCCTCAGTAGCAAGCTGGGATGCTCCTCTTGGCAGATCCTGCTGTGTTCCTCCAGAGCTACTCCACAGGCAGGGCTGGAGGAGAGAACAGCTGTTGGAAACAGAGATGCACAGACTGGAGCTCAAAGACATGCCTCCAGGAACAGCCAAGAGGCACTGGACCTGTAGCAGCATCCAGAACAAGCCCAGGCTCTCAGGGTCCACAGAGGAGGCCAGAGGCCCCTGCTCCTCCTACCTTTACCTGTGTTCACCCTTCAAGAAGAGCTTTGAGGCACCAGGGCTCCTTCACACTCATCTGCTCTGGAACACTGATGCTGCTTAAAGCATCAATATATTGATATTAAAGCCCAGAGTCTCTACCTTAAGTGTGCACAGACACTTGCATAACTCAGCTGAGCAGGACTTACCAGGGGGTCTTTGTCCCAGCTAGATCTTTAGGGCCAGGATGTCTGAGACAGGGCTCACCCCCTAAGGAAGCAGGCACTGGAAGGAGGCTGGTCTGCCCAGTCACACCCATAAGAGGGAACCAGTTCAGGCAGCTTGGAGCAGGCAGAGCCAAATGCTGTGGATTGCAGGGAGCAGAACAGTCCAAATCAGCAGCCTCTGGCTAGCTCTGCTCCCCCCTCACGGGGCTGCTTGGTCAGCAGTGGGGGAGAAGCAGCAGCCTGTTGAGGCAGCATGATTCAGCAGGGGTTTATTCATAACAGATTCCTAGGGAACAGTTAGAGAACCTTAGACAACCAAGCAAAGAGCAGGGAAAAGGCTCTGGCTGTTTTCCACAGGTCTCTCCCAGCTGAATTCTCATTCTGGGGAGTAAAAGTAACAGGAATGGGAAGCCCCTTCTGGGGTGGTTTTTGTTCCTGGTCCTACAAGTAGCAGCCAGGAGCATGTGGCACCTGCTCTCACTGCTTTAAGAGAGGCACTAGATGATGCCCCACGAGGATCTCCCTCCTGTCTGCTAGGAGCAGTGAACTCACCACCACAGCTTCACTCTACACTTCATGGCTCTTCCCAACACCAGACCCATGGCATGTTCCTGACAAATAACCCCTGAAAAACATTCCCAGTCACATTCCATGAGGGTTGTAGTTCCCTGAGGAATGGCAGGACAGCCTCAGACACCAGCTGCAGGGCACAGCTGGAACAGGAGGTGCACCAACACCTCAGGTGTGAGCACACCAAGGCCAGAAGAACAAGGCTGTGCAGGAGCTAAGGGGTTTCCCCATCACACACTGCTCAGCTCACTGCCCTGTGCCCCTGCAGGGCCCTGGCTGCTGGAGAGCTGCTGCTGAAGAACCAACTGATTCAGTTCTAACCTCAGGACACAACTACAACAGAGGGAAAACACCCACCCCTGAGAGACAGGGTATGAGGGTAAGAACATTTCAGGTCAGCAAAGGGAGTCCTGGTGTTAAAAGGCTGTGCAGTGCAGGGTTTAAATAAAGGGGAAGACTTGATCTGGGTGGGCTCAGCCACTCATGTGCAGAGTGCATGGAAAATGGAGAGCTGAGAAGGAAAAACACAGCTGAAGGTGCCACGCCAGCTGGGGACTCTTTGGAGACCAGGTGCCCAGCAGATCTGCAGAGGGAGCAGTCGGTTGAGGAAACAAACAATATTTATGTGCCCTGCCTGTGGCACTGGAAACAAATCCTTCTTGCCAGTAAGAAATTCAGCCCAACCCTCCGGGCCCCACCTGCTCCTGGGGGAGGGCTCAGGCTATAAAAGGCTCCAGGCAGGGAGGAGAGTTGCAGAGAGAGCAGACTGCAGCTGGAGCATGGGGAAGAGAGTGGCTGTGGTGCTGGCTGGCTGCGGGGTGTACGATGGCAGCGAGATCCACGAGGCTTCTGCTGTGCTGGTGCATCTCAGCAGGGAGGGGGCACAGGTAAGAGAGGCTCCTGCCCCATGCCAGGCTCCTTTTTTGCCCTGCTCTGCTTTCCAGGCTCTCCCTCTTGCAGAAGGTTCCTCGGGAGCTTTGCAGCCTGCTGGGAACTCCTCTTTGGCTTCTGCTGCCTCTCTTCTGCTCTCTATTCCACAACTCTTGTTTCTGGCTGTGGGAAATGCATCTTTTTAAACCCCCTGAAGGTTAGAGCTGGAAACAGAGAGATGCTTGTGAGCTGGAAGTGGACAGGGGTAAAAAGGTGCCCCTGAAGCTCTCACACACCCTGAGTCACAACAGCCACTCGGGGAGGCTGCCAGAGGGAGGAGAGAAGCCCCGTGGGGGACATTCCACTCAGCTCTGAGCTACCCACAGAGCTGGGTTCTCCTCCTCTCAGAGCCAGCCCAGCCCAGAGCCTCAGCTGCTCCTCCTGGGAGATTCCTTCCCCCAGCTTTGCTGCCCTCCTCTGGTCTCCTTCGAGTACCTTAACACCCTTCCACTGACACTGCAGTCTCCCAGCCTCCCACCCTCCTGCTGGATCTCCTCACAGCAGGTCTGAAGGAAGGGGAGGCATTTTTCCAGAGGAAGAAATACTCTGGCTTTGGGAAGCAGTGCCCCGGGGAGAAGCAGCTGGTGTCTGTGTGAGAGGCAGGTGGTTTGACAGGGCAAGCTGGTGGCTGGTTGGGAGAGGCACCCTGGGCAGGGATGATTGGGATCCTTCACCAGTAGCTCTTGGGGATACCTTGTTTCCCTCAGAAGAGAAGTCACTGCTCCCTCTCCAGCACCTCAGCCCCCAAGCCAAGCAGGGTGGGTCAGCTCTCCACTGTCACCCATCACCACCCTCATGCCTTGAAGGTGAGGGGCAATGTTCCTGAAGCTACACGAGCCCTTTCCTTTCTCCTCCCTGTGACAACAACTCTCCTGCTGCCACCCTCAGACCCGGGGGGAGCCTCAAGGTCACAGCTGTGCCAGCCAAGAGAATTCCAAACAAAGCCACTCGAGTGTTTCCATCACCCTGATGATCTGGATACAGGACTGGAGGATAACAGACCCTTCCCTCCCCTCCCCAGGCAGAGATCTATGCTCCTGATGTTGAGCAGATGCACGTGGTGGACCATGTGAAAGGGCAGCCCACCCAGGAGAAGAGAAACGTGCTGGTGGAAAGTGCCAGGATTGCCAGAGGCAGCATCAGGGACCTGGCTCAGGTGGATGTCACGGGGCTGGATGCCCTCATCATACCAGGTAGGGTGGCATGGGCCAGCCTGGGGGGGGCTGGCACTGCTGGGGGTCACATGGTGTCACCCCCCTGCTCCATCCAGCAGGGCAGTGTCCAGGGGGGTTGGGATCTCTCCAGAGGAGACTCCACAACCTCTCTGGGCAGCCTGGCACAGGCTCTGACACCCTCACAACAAAGAACTTTCTCCTCCTGGCTTCCAGTTGGTGCCCAGTGCCCCTTGTCCTGTCCCTGGCACCACTGACAAGAATCTGGCCTTTTTCCCCCCTTTATCTCTTGCTCAGCACTGCTCAGCTCCCCTCTCAGTCTTTTCACAGCTTAGATATCCCATTAGCTCTGAGTGGCACTGGAGTAATGGGCTGGAAAGAAACTGGGCAGAGCCACTGAGAAAGAAGGGAGGCTGGAAGCAGGGACTGGAAGGACAGACATCTTTCCATCCATGCTGGCACTAGCATGTTTGGACTCAAACTGAAGGAGCACATGGCAATGCAGAAGTTATCCCAAGAGGAGAGGGCAGAGAGCTGCCAGCTGAGTTGTCCCTGAGCTTTTTTGTTTACTGACTGTAGAAATCTCCCTCACAAACACACTCAGCTCCTTACCAGGAGAAGAGGCTGGCACACAGGAGGTGACTCCACAGTGGAAAGCTTGGCCAGGCTGGTAATTCATCCTCAGCAAAAGGGCAGCCTCTCCATTTCAGGCCTGGGGAAGGATTAAGAGACAAGTGAGAGCATGTTCTACCAGAATCAGAAAAGAACTCCTTGGGGAAACACTGGACAAATGCTGCTGCCCACCAACTTTAAACATCTAAGAATCACCCCCCAAAAAAACCCTGCCCTGGAGCACAAAGTTTCTGGTCTGATCTTGCACCTCTTTTCTCAGGTGGCTTTGGAGTGGCTAAAAACCTGAGTACTTGGGCTACCCAAGGGAAGAACTGTGTTATCTCCAAAGAGGTGGAGGGTGTCCTGAAGGCATTCCATGCTGCCAAGAAGCCCATTGGATTGTGCTGCATCTCCCCAGTGCTGGCAGCCAAAATCTTCCCAGGCTGTGAGCTGACCGTGGGCCACGACACCGAGTGTGAGAAGTAAGTACTCCTGGGGTACTGAACTGACAACCATGGGCATCACACAATCAGCTCTGACACCCCTTAGTAGCTACTCACACCCCCTCTCCACTCTGCTGCCCGGGCAGCTGAGGTGTGGTGAGAAGCTGAAGGAAGGATCCCTGCCGTGCGTTTATTCCGTGAACTTTAGCTGATAAATGAAATTCTCGTTGGTTTCGCCGAACCCCTCGTCACTCACTGTCCTAATTTGATGAGGAATCTTCATTTCTATTTGGAGTTTTCTGTAATGCGGGTGTTTGGCCGCAGGGGGGCACTCGAGACTGCGAGGATCTCAATTCGGGTCCGAGGGAAGAGCAGGATACCAGTGGGATTGTCATGGCACTTGTAGGAAACTGGTGGAAAAAAAACCCAACCCAAAGTTAAACACAAAGTCTGGAGTGACCAGAGTTTAGTGGAGCATCTATCAGGGAAAGCCAAGGTCTTATTTTGCCTTATTTTACTCGCTGTAATCAGCTTGTCCAGCTCCTCTGACAGGCTCCTGCTGAGGATTTCCATCCCCTTTTCTCTCCGAGCTTTGGTCCAACCGCTTCCCCGGGTTGATTCTCCTCTCTGCCCGTAGGTGGCCCTACGCCAAGACTGCCGAGAGCATGAAGGAGCTGGGCTGCAAGCATGTGAACAAACACGTCACAGAAGTGCACGTGGACGCGAAGAACAAGCTGGTGACCACCAGCGCCTTCATGTGCAACGCCCCCATCCACGAGATTTACGATGGCATCGGGGAGATGGTCAGGGAAGTGGTCAGGCTGGCCTGAAAACCACCCCCTCCTCCCCCCAGGCCACTGAGTCCAACCTCTGGAGCACTGAGCCTCATCT
Source organism: Corythornis vintsioides (assembly GCA_025447755.1). Taxonomy (NCBI): domain Eukaryota; kingdom Metazoa; phylum Chordata; class Aves; order Coraciiformes; family Alcedinidae; genus Corythornis; species Corythornis vintsioides. The sequence continues at coordinate 5,525 of JAOEGS010017010.1, read as the reverse complement.
GATCCCCTTCCCCTTCTACAGCCACCTGCCAAACTGCCATTCAGATGGAGTTGTGCCCCCACTCCAGGCCCCTGGGGGCTGCTCTGCAGCCATGGCATTGCCATGTTCTGCCAACGAGGCACCACTTACCAGCAGTGAACTGGCAGGAGCTGAAGTGTGGGCAGCAGAATCCAGGTTTCCATGAGGCTCCAACACAGCTGCTCTCTCAGGTTCTGGGTGGCTGAGGAGGTGCCTGGGTCCACAGCTGGGCTGACCTGAGTGTATATTGAGTGTCCACGGGAATTGGTCCCTTTCTGAGCCTCCAAACACATCCATGTCAGTGCTCCAAAGCTCCACATACATCCATCTCACACAACACTTGTGGCCATGGAAAGGAACACAGTCCTGTTACTGAATAAAATCTGTCTCTTTTTACATGGGCCGAGTCACTTTTTTTACTTGTTGCTCTGGCTGAGGCCACTCAGGAGGACAAGGGCAGCAGGGTGATGCCAAGCTCCTCACCCTCTTCCAACAGCACCCAGCAAAACACCCACAGGGCTGCAGGATTAGGGCTTTCCTCTCATGCAAGGTGTCAGGAAGGATGTGCTGCTCTTCTGGGCTCTCTCCAGGCCTGCCCTGCAGCTCAGGTGAGAACATGGCAAAGGACTCCCAGCCAGAGCAGGGCAGTGGAACAATCTCACCAATGGCCCAAGCCACCCCCAGCTCCCAGGCCTCTGCTGAGGCCCGGCCAGGGAACAAGCCCCGAGGCCTGGCCCCTCCTCACCCCTTCTCTCAGCCCCGCTCATCCCGCCCGAGTTTGGGGGGTGGTTTGGGAGGGCGAGGGCCGGGACCGGGGGTACCGGGAGCCCCGGGGCCGCTAAGGGCTGAGGCGGGGCCGGGTGAGGCCGCTGAGGGAGGAGGAATCCCCGGCCCGGCCGCTCCTCCCGCCCAGCGAGGAACGCTCCTGATTGGCCAGCGCGCCTGCTCATCAGCGAAAGCGCGCAGCTGATTGGCCGAGATGCTGTGGTTGGGGGGCGGGACAAGCTCCTCTGGGGAGGCCTTTGGGCTCCCAACGCTCCCGCCAGGGCGCTGCGGTCTGAAATTAACACATTAATTAAGTGAAACACGCGGCGTTTTGATAACCCCTCCGCACTTACCTAGTCCTCCGGCGGTGAAGCAGCTTCGGCGTTGTGCAATGCCGGTATTGCGCCACGGGGGGGCACAAGCGCCCGCCAGAGCCCTAAGGAATCCACTCCATTGCCCCTGGCACTGAAGATGGAGCTGGACAGGAGCTGGGGCAGCTCCTCTGCACCCGGCTTTTCCCCGAGAAAACTTGGGCCAGGAGATGCTTGAGGCCCCTCCCAAGCTGGGATGCTATAATAGATGGGTTTTGAGTGAGGATGATGTTGAGAGTTCAGCAGAAGGGGAGGATCTGCTGGGGGTGACCCCGAGGGGCTGGGGGAAGGCAAAGCAGCAGCCAAAGGAGTTTGTTCCCTCCCTGCACCAGGTAAAATCCACCTCAGAGTCTAATCCCACCTCCGATGAGGCTTCAGTGACTAGCTCTGCTGGGGCTGCCACCTCCAGAGAGAAGCATTTGCTGCCCAGGGACCCAACCAAGACTAGGAAGTGGAAACTCCTGCAGTACAAACTCCTCCAGAAGGGTTTTGCTGCTGGCAGCAGATCCCAGGCAGGTGGTACCAGTGGGTTTGTGTTTTCTGTACTTAACCTGTCTCAGAGGTGGAAAGAAGACATTTTATTCTCAATACAATGATAACCAGTGAATATTCCTGCACACACAGAGCTGGCAGCAGTGCTGGGAAATCCCCCCTGCTCTTGCAAAGGGGTGGAGGGTGTGAACGGAAGAGCTTTGTCACAGCAGCTCATTTACTTCGGGTCAGTTTAAAGAACATGCAAAGAAAAGACAAGTGGAAAATGACCCTGAAACAGGGTGTAAAAAAACCTGATCCCTGGAGATGTTTTATGGAGTCCACAGGGGCTGGGCCCAAACCAAGAGCTTCAGCTGCTGGGGAATAAGTTTCCAGTCTGGTTTTGAGTCCTTTTGATATCAAAACCAAGGATTCAACGCAGGGGTTTGGTCAGGGAAGGAGCCAGATACTGGCACTGGGGTGGTTTGTGTTTTGAACACGAAGGATGTAAACATCTCACAACCAAACAACCACCTGGGTGCCTCCAGATTCAGCAGCTGGTGGCTGTTCACAGTCAGCAGGTGAAGATCATCCCCTTCTAAACAAAACCAGCTTGACCTGTGTGTTTTTGTGCTGTGCAAAGAGTGAGGCACCTACCAGGTGCAGGAGGCCAGGCTGGGTCAGTACAGGCTGGTTTTCTGCATGATCCTCAGGAACTCTTGCTCGTTGACTTCCCCATCCCCATCTCTGTCTGCCACCTTGATCATCTCCTGCAAGACATTTCAGTCACCAGTCAGCTGGGGGTGAGAGAGATTCATTCAGAATTAGAACCTCTGTGTGCTGCTGGGGGACCAGTGTCAGCTCCATGGCAGGGCTACTCTGCTGAAAGATGTTCTCTAGAGGAGGATCCAGCCTCCAGTTGCCCCAGGGGAGGTGGAGGTTGGAGCTGAGGAACAATTTCTTCCCCTCCAGAGCAGGGTGGAGTCCCTGTGACCCCTGGAGGGGTTTCCAAGCCCCCCATGGAGCTGTGGTGCTGAGGGACAGGGGGCAGTGCTGGGGGTGGCTGGACTGGCTGATCTCAGAGTCTCTTCCAACTGATCCAGTTCCATGGCTCTGATTCCAAACAGCTCCCCAGCAGGCAGAGAATGTTCCAGACCCTCCCCCATTCACTGCACACAGGCAGGGGCTGTCTGTGCAGGACAATCCCTGGGCCAGGTACCAACCTGCAGCTCCTGGTCTGGGAGATTCTCCCCCAGCTCTTTGGCGACGCGTTTGAGGTTTTTGAAGGAGATTCTCCCGGTCTCATCATCATCAAAGAGCTTGAAAGCTTTGAGAATCTCCTCCTTGGAGTCTTTGTCAGCCTTGAAGAAGTAAGAAGCAGCATCAGGAGAAAAGAAATACCAAGAAACCATTGTGGTTCTGTTGTAGGTAAGACTCCAAGGTGCAAGAGAAAAGCAGGAGACTGAGAAAGCCCCCGAGGAACAGGTCAGGAGGGCAGAGGACACACAGCCCCTCCTCCCTGACCTCAGGGCTTCAGAGACTCCTCTGCTTCCACCCTTTGGGACTTCACCATCAACATCTTCCCCCCATTAAAAATCTTTTGTTCAACATGTTCTAAGTGTTTTAACATCAGAGATTTCACCTGTAAATGGTTTCAGACCAGAGAATGCAGAGGCTCCCCAGTCACCCAGCAAGGGCCCAGGCTCCCCACAGCAGCTACAGGCCAGAGCTGCTTGGAACTGGGGACAAAAAGCTGGATTTTTCTCCCTTTTCCCCACCCCTGCACAAAGCTGATGGTCAGAGAAGCCTGTTCATGAGGAGGTGGAAGCTTCTCAGCCCTTTTCACCACACTATCCACTTCAGAAAGGCACCTACCATCTTCTGGGTCATCACTGCCAAGAAGTCATCAAAGCTGATCTTCCCCCTTCCTTCCTTATCAATATCCAGGATCATTTTCTTGATTTCTTCTTTTTTGGGTTCAAAGCCCAGGGCTCTCATGGCCACCTATGATGTCAACAACAGGAGCAGCAGTCAGAAGTCTGCAGACCTAGAGATCCAACCTAGCCCCCCCGGGACAGCTTGGGGCCGGTTCCTCTTGTCCTGCCCCTTGGGAGCAGAGCCCAACCCCACCCATTCACACCTATTTACTGCCCCAGCAGAGCTGTGCCTCCGGCGCTGGGCAGACTCGTTACCTTCAGCTCCTTCACATCGATGCTCCCGCTGCCGTCCGTGTCAAACAGCTCGAAGGCCTCGCGGATCTCCTGCTGCTGCTCCTCGCTCAGCTCCAGCTTGGCGCTCCCTTTCTTCCTGACGGACGCGGCTCCCAGCGAGGCCGTCGGGACACCGCAGGCCTTGGCACGGCAACACAAGAGCAAAGGAGGGTCAGGAACCGAGCACGGCGCGGCGGGGAGGCGGCGGAGGCCCGGCGGACAGCGGCTGAGGCTCGGCAGAGAGCAGCTGCCTCAGCCCCCTGGCCGTGGCGCGGCCGCTCCGCGCTGGCAGGGACATCCCCGGAGCGCAGCAGGGCCCGGGACCCCTCGGGCCGAACCGAGCCGAGCCGCACTCACCATCCCGGCGGCTGCTGCCTTGAAGCGTCTCCAGCGCTGTCAGGCCTCGGTTCAATATCGCCCCTTCTTATTGGCTGGCGCCCCTCAATATCGCCCCTTCTTATTGGCTGACGCGCTCACGCCGCTGCTATGGCAACGCCCCTCCGATTTGCAGGCGAGCAGGGGGCGGGAAGGGCTCGGGAGGCAGCTATTGGCCAAAAGGCGGCGCGGGGCGGGGCCTAAGGGGGCGGTGGCGCTTCCTTAACGCGATTGGCCGAAGGGAGGAAGGCGCGGACCAATCAGCGGGCGAGAAGCGGCTGGCGCGATGCTCGGCCCAGCGCTGGAGCAAAGGAGGGGGCGGAACCTGCGGGATTCGCGGCTCTGATTGGTCAGCGGGAGGGCGGAAGGGATGAGACCGGCGCTGATTGGTCAGCGGGGGATCCGGGGGGTCGCCGCCGGGCGGCAGCGGCTGAGGGTGGCGGGTCGGTGAGTGAGGGGCGGCGGGACACGGGCTGGGGACCGAGGCCTCTCCTGTCCCCTCCCCTCCCGTGTCCCGTCCAGGCTGAGCCGCAGGGTCTGCGGGGGGGTCGTGGGGGTTGGAAAGGATCCGGCGTGACAGGCCCTGACGTGGGGGTGGAGGTGGGGGGGTGACCGGGCACTGGGGAGGCCCCCCCTGGGATGCTGGGGTGGGGAGGAGAGGCTGGGGGAGCCCGAGGGGGCACTCAGGGGTGTTATAAACATGTGGGGGCGAGTGGCAGGAGGGGGGAGCCTCTGCTGGATGGGGTTTTCACAGAGCCTGGCCCAGGCTGCCCAGAGAGGCTGTGGAGTCTCCTGCTCTGGAGAGATCCCAACCCCCCCTGGATCTGCTCCTGTGTGGGCTGCTCCGGGTGACCCTGCTCATGACTTAGATGCTCTTTTGAGGTCCCTTCCAGCCCCTGACGTTCTGTGGTTGAGTTTGGGGCCTTTGAGAAAGCTCTTTGGTGTCCCCATGACTCCGGTACTTCTTGTTTGGCTTTTTATCACCACGGGGCAAGGAAGATTCTCTCACCCTTCTCATGCTTCAGACCTTGATTTCTATAACTGGGAACGTGGGGGGGGTTTAGAGGGGTGGCTGTCTTGGGAATAAACCAAAATTCTCCTTTTTTGAAGGAGCCAAGTTGACGGAACCAGCTGAGAAATGGCCACACGCCTCAGATGGGTGAGTGGAGGATTGAATGTGGATCAGTATCAAGAGGATGGGGCCAGGCTCTGGGCAGTGGTGCCAGGGACAGGACAAGGGGCACCAACTGGCACCCAGGAGGAGCAAGTTCTTTGTTGTGAGGGTGTCAGAGCCTGGCCCAGGCTGCCCAGAGAG
>JAOEGS010017007.1:16941-41290 GCA_025447755.1 Corythornis vintsioides | reverse complement strand
AGAGGTGAGGCTGACAGGGTGATAGTTTTCAGGGTCCTCCTTTCTACCCTTTTTAAAAATGGGTATAACATGTCCCTGCTTCCAGTCCCCAGGGACTTCATCTGATTGCCAAGACTTTTCAAATATTATGGCAAGTGGCTTGGCAACCTTGGTTGTCTTAATTCTGAAGTGTCCAAATGAATGTAAATTATTCTTCTTGTTTTAAAGTTATTATTTCCAATTATTCGAGCCACTTGCCCATTATAATGCAATAGTTACAATATTTTATAAAATAGATAATTTGTTGCATAGACTGAGTGTATATTTTGTAGTTTTCCAAATGTCTTTGTAAAAAAATAAAAAGGTGTTTCTGGAGAAACAACAAAGGCTCCAAGCTCATTACCTAATTAACTGACTCAAACCACACTCCCCTGATGGAATCAGCCTGTGTCAAGACTCAGGGAACACACCTCTGGTGAATAAGGTTGCAGTTTCATTCGTATTTCTTAATTTTAGCACTGACTGGGATGGAAAAAATCCTTCCTGTCCCCAGATCAGCAAGCTCAGCATTTTGCCTTGATCCTCCAGCATGCAAGAGCAGATGAAACAAATCTACAGAGGTACCACAGCCATCTTACAGAGAGTAGGAGCTCCCCAGCAAAGTGGAGTGCTTGCAGTAGCTGTACCTGCAGGGATGCTACTCTAACTCCACAGACAGACACCTTCTCACTTCTCAACTTCCAAAATGAAAAACTTAATGCCTAGAAACTGCATATTTTCTAAATGGCTTGAAAACACGGTCACAAAGTAGCTGCTGAAGAAGTAATTTTTTTTTTGCACAGAAAGGGAAAAGCATAGAAGGGAGCAGAGCTGAATAGCTAGTCCTTCAATCATAGGAGTAAGTTGCCTTAAAAACACAGAGGATATCTCACATTCTTAGTGGCATGCACATAATCAGTCAAAAAGGTTATGGCAACTATACTAAGAGCAATCAAACACAAACTGCAAACATGCTAAATATCTCTTTTTAATTGGAGTTTAAATATGATTTATAAATCAAACCAACACATGAGATCCCAAGGGAAGAGTAAACAAATTTTCCAAGTAAAACATCAGCAGCAGGCCTGTAATGGAAATCTCATTTAGGAAAATGTCATTACCTAAAGATGTAAGTAATACACCTATGTTTCTTTTAAGGTTTTAAAATGAATAATATGAAATAATATTTTGGTAGAAATTGTAGTTAAATAAATTGGAGCTAAATTCTGAAGCTTCTATTTAGTGCTACAGCATTTATGGGAAAAATTACATGATCCTACAAAAACTCATTCAGATCAGCATCCCACTAAAATTAACAAGCCTGCATAGGTAAAATCATTTACCTAAAGAAGAAGGTTTATAAACGTGAGCACTGAGTATATGTCTCCTATTTATGATAACACTTCTTACTAAAAATCTCTAAGGAAAATGTAATAAAATTGCTAAGCTTTACATGAATAACCCAGTCAGAGTTGACCCTGAAAATCAGGGTATGCTGCCTTTTTATAATGCTGGGAAAAGTTACTGATTTTTTTTGTTTTCATAATAAACTATATGTCCATATTCTTAGATTAATTAACTTATTTTACTGAACATACTGCCCCTTTGATTTTCTATTAATTTCTATGCAAGCAGAAGATACTAAAACAGACTCTGAAAAATTGTCATGAAATAATTTTGACATGTAAAAAAACCTTGAACAGAAAAATAAACATTTTGTAGGCAGGATATTCCTTTTAAACATGCCTTTATTTTCAAGAAAGACTGAACAATTATAATAGATTGGAATTGAGGATCCTTTGAAATAACAGATGGGCAAGGGTTTTACAGTCAGTTCCTCAACTCGGATGGGTTGATTATCATAAGACTGAGCTTTGAAAAATGGAAAGACATCTTTTGAGAATAGAGAACTACAGTATTTAGCTTTCACTGTAAATCATACAAAGCAATCCTGGTATTCTAGATGAAGTCACATTTAAAACAGAGTTATTTGCATGCTTGAGTGCTTTAAGATTCTGAACTTAATTAGTTGCCCAATCCTATACGTCTCCTACCAGGATGCCATTTTCTTTACAATTATTTTTCCTGTTAGGAAGTTCAATGCATTACAATGTACTGTACGAGAAAATCACACTTCTAAAATATGTTCTTTCCTTTAATAATGAGCAGACCCCATTTCCCATGTTTAATGTGCTTTTTTATTAACTTAAAGTTGTTTCCTTTACTTATAGGCATCCCCAGCTGTACTGAATAACACACAAATCAGATAATATCGATTGAGTGTTTTAACTATAGTTGCAACGTGCATCAGGATCACTCTTAATTATATTTTCTTATCAAATTTAAAATCTTGGCCTGTTTGGGGAAATAAAACCCCGGCTTTGGAAATAGTAATAGTGACTTGAATTTGCACAGCATCACTGATCCTTTCCTAAAGGAGCCAGGGGCATTTTATGTCTTTTTCAAAATGAACTACAGCAGAAACAAAAGCAAAAAAACCCAGCCTATTTCTCATAGACTGAAGAATCCACTACAAAAACAAAAGAGGAAAAGAGAGGTAGGAGAAAAAGGCACTGTGGAGACAAGGAGGGCACAGGCTGTTATAAAACGAAACACTCCCAGGGAGAAGGGGCGAGCAGGGGTTTGCAGGGCATCTTCAGAGATGGGTTTAGATAGTTTTCACAATTAATGAGATCTACCATATACAACACACCAGGCATGCACTAATACATCCACCTAAAATGTCTCCCAAACATAGATTATTGTGCAGGGTCTGTATGTTCATTAAATGATTGCTTTCCATTCATACTCCGGTTTATGAAGGATGATATAAATGGAAGTCAAGGTGCTGGATCTTGGGATATATTCTATTATTGAGCAAACCTCACAACCAGACTGCCTCAAAGTGGAGGGAAACCAAATTCTGATTGTCAGCAAAAAGCCTGATTTTGATGACAAAGACACAAGTGGAGTTTCCCTTAGGTAGATATACTGCGCTTACAAGGGCAAAAGGAAAGCTCAGAAAAAAAAATAATGCCATATAAGCAAACTCACTTGAAAAAGAACTAACAACAGAGTCCTGTAGTTTTAGAACATATTTACACAATATTTCCCTCTTAGTATTTTGGCAAAATCTGGAGTCAAGCAAGGTAGGCATGGACATTAAACAAGTAAACACACTGAAAAAATATACATTTGTTCTTTCTATGCTGATTATTTTAAATATAATTTATTAGCAGAAGGTTCTATGGAAAATGCCTTTTAAATGACAATATAGTCATTTCAATATGGCCTTACTTAAATGAAACTGATGTTGGAGAAGGATACTTCTGGACAGAGACATCAAAGGGATTCATGATGACTAGAAGCTAGGCAAATATGAGATTAAACTGCTAAAGTCTCCACTTTGTCCTCTTCAGGGAGATCCAAAACATCGCCCCCCTTTGTCTAACAAATCTCTGATGCTGCACAGGCAATTACTGGGAAGCTGGTATGCTAAAGAGGGTTAAATCACAGCCCATCTGTTATTGAATGCCCATGATCATTATGACTAGGTATGTAAGCAATTCCTAAAACCTGATAAATTACCACAGCAGACAAATTTAAACACACCATACAGTCATTATCTCCTTCCCACTCTGCTGCAAGCATCAGAAGACTAAAATAGATCCAAGTCCTATCTAATGTCCCTGCCCCTGGCACTCTGCTTCTTGGCTATAATAGGTATCTCCCACTACTTTTGCTTTCCAGTCCCTGGCCCTGACCTTGTTTGTCATGGCACAGCTCCTGGTGGGTTGGGACCCTTTGAGCACCTTTGGTGCTCTGAGTGCAGTTGGAGTGTCATTATACCATTCACTCACCTCTCTGACTTTCTTTATTAGTTTCATCCGGGTGGAATGCCCTGAAGCCATGTGGGTTGGTGGGCAGGGCACTGTGTTTTGGCCGTGGAAGCAGGTGGCCAGTAAGAGGCAGGTCTCACAAATGGGGTTCGAATGGGGTGCCATCCAGATCACCTGGGAAGGAATCGGGTGCATGTAGTGGGATCAGCTCATGCCCCTCACCCACAACATGCAATGACATGGATGCCTAGACCTTGAGCAAGCCATCTTAGCGACAGTATTTTAATAACAGGCACTGGTCTGGAGATCCTAATGAGAGCAACACAGAACCAGACAGTCTCCAAGCCAAGGTGTGAACCCCTGCACTAAACAGGAACTCTACTAACAATTCTGCTAGGTACTACAATAAGAAAGCACATAAACACCTCTCCTCAACATCTTCCTCCCACCCCCAGGTATGAGTGAGGAGCAGGAGGTCTGGACCTTCATCATTGATGGATTGCACACAGACCCATAGAAGCAATCCAATTGCCTGAATGCTGAGTTAGAATATAAAATGCCAAATATATAATCTGCTGATATTTTTTTTTTTCAATAAATAATATGTGTAGGAGAGTTATGTAATTGGCCACAACATTTAAAGTTACATTTTCATCTTACCCCCAAAGAAGTTACCGTATGGTGTGGATTCTAAGTACTGAAGATAAAAACAACTACAGATGCTTTGGCCACTGAGTATACAGTTCATTGCTCATCTACAATCAAAGATCGGGAACTAAATATTTACATTGCCTACATTTTCTGTGCAAATAATTGTCCAGAATTGCACCCATCATTATTTGTAATCACTTGCCCAAAAAAAAAAACCCTTCCCTTTATGTGCTTACAACACATGGAGCTCATGACCCCTAATTGGAATGCAACCAAAGGACAGGGAGGGCTATCCCAGCAAAGCTGAAAACTCAAGCCACTAACAGCTGATGAAGTTCAGCTGAGATAGAGGTGAAGTTACTGCTTTGGGGTCTGCCCAATATATCAGAGGAAGACTTCACTCCAACTATGTCTACAAGTTCCTCTGAATTATGATTGTTTTCCACAGCTCCAATAGATTTGGGATCAGACCTCCAAATAGCCAGCTTTCCAGGAGCAAGCCTGCAACAACCACTTGCCCTTAGACCCCCTAGTTACAAGCTTTTTCCCATTAATGAGTATCAGCTCCATTTGGCACAGTGCACATCTGCTTCCAGCAATGCACACAGCAAATAAGTCTGAAAAAAAATATATAATTTTCCAGAGCTGTTTGCCTCTCAACAAATTATACAAGCATACATCAGATCTTCTGCATTTTCATACATGTGTAACTACAAACCACATTTTTTTTCAATTTGCATGTCCATGACGTTAGTTCAGAAAGTTACAAGCATCTAATGTCTGAAAACTGCATACTAAATATGATATATTATATATATTATATATTTTCATTTCAAATGCAAGGTAGCAATGGGTTTGTATTTCAGTTATTTCAGCTCTTTTTCTTAATGCAACTGTCAATATAAGCTGTATAATTCACAAAATACTCAAAATATTCACCCTCTGTATTACTATTATAATTATCTGTAGAAGCCATTGCCCCAACACCACAATGAATGTGCCTCTCCATATAAATACTACAAAATAACTGAGCTCTGTATGAAATGTGTATGACCCAAAACTGCCAAGCTCTCAGAAAAACTCGTTTTCCTTTTCAATTTCCCTGAATCACAATTACTTTGTTTGCAAAGATATGACAAATTTGTTAATGATGCACCAGGAAAATACAATACAATTGTTTATGTATAAATTATGACTAGGGACATCAGGTAATTAAAAATTAAGAGAAACTTGACAAGGCATCTCTATAATTTCCTGGGAAACATTTGGTGCAGAAATACAGTCTGCAAGGCACAGCTCTCAACTCCACAAACCCAAATACTGAACAACATCATAAACAAAGGCCCAGGAGACACCAGAAAATTCATATTGCTTATGTGAAAACTGGTATACATCCAGAGTTTCAGTTTTATGTCTCAGCACATTGCTGAGACAAAAATGTGAAGTCTTTCTGTCTCTTTTATGGAGTCCTTCCCTAGACAAATACCCACTGATGTGCAGGGCAAGAGGTGCACTGCAGAAATTCAACCACATCGAACGCATCAACCTTAGCTGCAGGCTGACAAGTCTAGGAGGTCAATAAAGGTTTTGCCTGAAAAAAAGCCTACAGAATCCCATGTGTTAAAACAAAAGTATATCCTTTAAAAGAAGGGATTAAATAAATGCCATTTTTAAGTACAGAGGACATTCTTCTTTGGGCTCAATTTGTCTAGTTTTTCGCATGAAGAGGGAGTTTCCAGGGGATTTCTTGAGAAGTAAAATATCCTCCATCACTAAGTCTGAAGAAACAAGTCCTTCACTCGCAGCTATGGAACTATTTGAAAGCTGTGGTCAGGTGAACCTTTAATGTTGCTGACACTTAAAATACATAGCTGAAATTTGTTGGAAACAGCAGAATTCCTTATCACTCACACAAAATCTTTTGTTGATGTGCTCCAGAGCACATTGCCTCTGCTCTTGTCTTGTAATTGGAAAGCCTAAGTAAAACATGCACGCTTGATTCCCTGCTTCTCTGCTCCTCTGTAAGCGCCTCTAACTTTGGTAATACAGACATAAAACTAGAATATTACACAACAGTCACTTCTCTGAGGGAAATCTGCTCTATGCCTTCTTACCCCATCTTTTGTAAAGATATTTTCCCAAGAGATGAGGAAAATAGCATTCACCTTAAAGTCCAAAGACAAGGCCTATTTCACTGTAGCCCTTCTGGCATGTGAATTACAACTGTTGCTTCTCCTTTTTTTCACCATTCCAGATACCCTTTGCTAGATTCACACAAATGAGCCAAAGTTCTATCCTGTCCCCTGCTCATTTATTTGCACCCAAAGCAGTACACATTTCAAGACACTATGAAAAGCTTCAAGGATATCAGAGACTTTTGGTGAGACTTTACTGCCACAGACTGCCACTCCAGACTCACTGCGCTTCAGTGAACGGACAGCTAACAAGTCAGTGCTACATGCAACAAGAATTCAGTGCAACATGCAACAAGAATTCAGTTCATATGTTTCACTTTGCACCTGGTTGGAACAAATCTTTTGGCAAAAAGCTTATTGCAGAAACTGAAAAAAAAATGAAATAAAGTAAAATAAACCCCACACATTTTCATATCCTTATTTGACATTTTTTTTCCAAATACATTCTACTTAGCAAGGTAGTAAACCTGTTGTAGATTAAGCAAATAATTTACATGTTAATGAATTCTCTTCAAAACCAGTCCAAATGCTACATGGCTAGACTGGTCTATACCTTAGAACTTTCCAAAGCCAAATTAAATTTACCCATATTACTACAGAGAAGGAGAGGGAGCCCCATCTCCTCTGTGTGTTTTTAGTGAGCAAGATTCTTGAAAATGACCTTTTAGACACTTTCTCGTTTTTCTGCCCTTTTAAACTCTCAGGACAATGTATTCTGATAAATTAATTCAATTTTATTGATAGCAATTTGCTCCAATTTTAAATAGCAAATATGTTTAAATTACATTTATCAGATGGTCTTTCACGTTGAACAAACTTTAAGAACTGGTATTGACAGAAGAACAGTGATATATTGTGAAGATTAAAGCATAAATATTGAAAGAATGAAAAAAAAAAAAAAAGATAAAAAATAATTTCCAACACCAGCATTGAAAAATAAAGCAATCTACATAACATTGCTCCTCGACAGGTCTATTGAGGGAAATGATATTCCAACAGAGGCAATAGTTTGTAGTCTGTGAGCCAGAACCTGTGAACATTTCAGCAGAATCATAAACAGAAAGGCCCAGCCTGGAACATAAGACAATACAGCCACAGTACAGATGTTCCTAACAGAACAACAAACTATTTCCATCCTTTTTAGTAAGACTACTAAGACTTCATTTGTTTCATTTTTCAATAAAATTGTGAAAGGATGAATATTAACTCTAAACCTAACTAACCACACAGTCACAGTTACACTACAGTGCACAATGTGATATGAAATTAACATCATCATAATGGGACAATAGAAAAATGTGGTACAAGTCAAACAGGGCAGCATTAAGGGCAGCATACTGTTTGTAAAGCAATATATTTAATAAAGTGGTGGTTCACCTTTGGGGCCTACAGTATTTCCCACTCTGCCTCATTCACCACTTTGCAAGCATTCCCACAATTACCGCTTCACATCTTGAATTTGAAAGGGTACGATTCAGCTACTCTCAGCATCAAATACAAGCTACAAAAGTCTCCTCGACATGGAATCCAAAACCAGACACAGAACTCGAAAAATATGTCCCAGTCCTCTGTCTCTGAATGGGAACAAGCTAAAGAGGGGAACAAGCTAAATAAGGATCGCTCTTTTTCCTCGACTTTGTTATAAGTGTAACAAAATAATGGCCAGGAAGTCGCTGTTAGTCTCTGATAGGTTTTGAATTATTTCTACACACAGAAAATAAAATAAATAAAATTAAATACTCAAAACCTGTGCTTTCCCAGCGAGTAACGGTTGAGCCTTTTACAGCTTTTCTCCTGGCATGGGATTTGATTAGCATGCATAGAGATTTAAGACAGAGATTTATTAAGTAACAGTTGCATTGTGTTGTAATTAAAACGTAGGAAATTCACCGTCTAGTTAAGCGTTTAAAAATGTTTAATGTAGGAAGTAATTACATCTCATTTTCAAATTATTCCCCTGCCTACAGAGCACGCTGCGGACAAGGGAAAACTCTGCTTGAAAGGCTGCGGCAGGACGTGCCCGCTTACACGGCCCGGGGCTGCGCGGGCCAGGCCGGAGGCAAAACCCCGAGGGGGCGGCGCGGCAGGGTCCGGTGGCCGGGTAGATAGGCGGGCGGGGGCCGGTGTGCGGCGATTTTCCAGTGTCTGCTGGGCGGCGGGAGCAGCACCGGGAGCACGGCAAGGCCGGGATGCAGTCGCGGCCGGCCCCGCCAGCCCTCCACCCGCCTGGAGCCTCTCGACCAAGAGAAAGGCGGACTCGGGGCAGCCTGGGGGCAGCGGCGGCTAATGCCGAGGGGAGGGATCGAAGAGAGGAGCGAAGGAGGGAGTGAGGATCTTTCCCGACGTCGCCCGTCTTGGCCGACTCGTTTGCAAACCAAAACCGAGGGAAGGCCGGCACTAGCTCAAAACCGCGGACGGCAGCCCCGGGCAAGGACCACAAGCCTGAAGCTGAGCTCAGGGGCTCTGTGCATCACCGCCCTCCCCCACCTTTACCTGGCTGTACTTGGCCTCCTGCTCCAGGGAACTCTTCTCCAGCCCGTTCACGGCTTGCTGGGCCGCGGTGGGGAAGTTGTTTCGGCCCAGGCTGCTCCATTCCTCCACCTTGGGGCTGGGGTAAGGCGAGGTGTCGCTCACTGCTGGAAAACACGGGGGGAAGGGGGGTTAAGAGGCAGGAGCAGGGACGCACTTTGCTCCGGGCTGGAAACGACTCCCCTCACCGCGGGACGCAGTCTGGAGGGCAGAGCTAAGGGGAAACCCGTCCATCACCCACTACACCTCACTGAGTCGCTCGGGAGCTCCTGGAGAGGGTGATGCAGGGGGAGAAGGGAGTCGAGTCTCTCATTGGAGCTGATGGCAGCGATCACTAGCCGAGCCCGGAGCTGGTTAAAAAGCTTGTCCCCGCGTCCCTGAACTGGATGGAACTCTCCCCGGCACTTGTCCCCGAGGATCTCCCAAGAGGGATTTACGGAAATTTGCCTCGTGTGTGCGAGTGCGAGGGCAAACGATACCCCCTCTTAGAAATAACCCTGACACGGCTACAGATGAACAAGGCTCCAAACAAGTTTGGGACGAAAAAAGCAAGAAAACAAAACACAAACCCAATACTTTTAAACGGGAGTAAGCAAAAAGAGAAAATGAAAAAAAAAAAAAAGAAAAGTATAAAAGAAAGAAGGGAAGGGAAAAAAAAAGAGGGGAGGGGGAAGTCCTGTTATTTACACGAACATCAGCCGAGGCACGGAAATACCGGGCTGTTTCGCAGGCGGGCAAATTCCCCGGTCCCCACCGGGGATGCCGGGGCGGCTCTCTCGAGGCCTGAGCCCCGCGTCCGACCGAATGGAAGCCGGCAGGACTGAGATCCCGCCGGAGCCGCCGTGGGAGAGCTCTTCCCCGCCACACCGCCTCGCTCGGCCCCTCGCCGAGGCTGGGGAAAGGCACAAATCTGAAGTTGTCTTAAGAAATTGAGCTCTCTCGGTGAGCGCCCTTTTCTGCTGATCTCACACTTTCCCATGAATAGGGGCTTCCTTTCCGTGTCAGCAAGGTCAGTTTATCCTATAAATCAAGGGCAAGCAGCCCCCATCTGCAGCACCGGCCGCTCAGCAGCCTGGGCTCTCTGCTGGGAAGTGGAGGGGGGAGATTTTACACTGCAGAAAGATGTGTGCAGCTCCGTGGTCTCAGGGAGACGGGGCAGATACCGAAGAACCCAGCACTACCGTCAGAGGCTTGCCTGCGTGCCAATGTGGTGTTAATAAAAGAGGAACTTAAAAAAAAAAAAGCAACCAACCAACCAACCTTCATTTTTCTTGTGATTGTAATGTTCTGATTCTTTTTAATGTTCTTTGCTAACACTGTCTCTCCCCAGCACAGATTTCCAGGCGTTTATTTATTAAAGTCGACTCAGAAACGTATTTGTTTGTGCCAGGGTTGTCTCCCCAGCACAGATTTCCAGGCGTGAATTTATTAAGTCGACTCAGAAACACAATTGTTTGTGCCAGGATTGTCTGAGGATAAACTTTATATCGTGAAGTAGAGGATGAAGGAGAAAACTTTTATATTTATTTATGTATGTATGAATATAAGTAAAACGTACTTATATGTGTGTTTATTGCTTGAAAAAAAAAAAACCGACACCTTCTTGGGAAAATAAAACATTCTGCAATACCTAAAGGATCTGTTTTCATCTCAGTGCCTACAGGATCTATTTGCATTTAAGTGTTGTTGTAACCGTATTGTTGCCGTTAAAAACGCAATGAAAACAGAAATCACAGCCCACCCCCCCCCTCCCCCAAGCCGGTAATTGGGAAGAAAGAGTGGGATACAAAGATCGCTGTAGGCGAAGGTTATTTTAGACTGTTGGTTTAACCACTTTCACTCTTATTTCACTGGCAAAGACCAATATGGAAAAAATGTCCCTTTCTTTGCAGCGAAGTGCAGCGAACGTCTGGGAGATGCGACGCAGTTTCCAGGCGGAGAAACAGAATAGAAGGTGGAAGGGATAAAAGAGCAAAACTTGAGGGATTGGTTTTCCTGGACCACCGCTTCGAAGGAAAATACAGCATCAGAATGAAAGCAATTAGGTGACATTTGAACTTCCTGCCGAAACAAATTTTGCCTGATTGCAAAAAAACTAGAGAAAATGGACTTCTCTGTAACGCCAAGGCGGCGCCTGTAACCGGAGGGCAGCAGCGAGCCTCGGCCGAGACCAGGACCAGGACCGGGATCGGGACAGGAGCGGACGCGGGGCCGGGGCCGAACGCGCCCTGGGGCCGCCGCACCCCGGGCGGTTCCCACTGGCCAAGGTCGCCACTTCTGGGGTCACAACAACAGGGGAGAAGGCCGTCAATGCGCCGCTTACTGCCCTGCCTGTAGCCCACCCCGAGACCCTTGTCCTGAGGCACATCCTTCGGTAAGCTCAATGCCCCCAGTTCGGGCTAGAGAAAACGCGAAATGTTTCCCTAGGCAAACAACGAAACCTCCTTCCGACCCTCGGAGAGGAAGGAGCCCAGGAGCAGGAGACCGAAACGCACCGGCCCTGCCTGGTTTCTCCTGTGGGCCCGGGTTCCCCCTCCTCACCTTGGTCTGTGATGGAGCGGATCCCCAGGATGTCCGTCACCGAGTGGGAGGACGGCCACGTCCTGGGCATGGCCATGGTGCTGGGGATCGCCGGCACCCCGGGAGGGGTGGGCACCTTGGCTCCTGCAGCAGCAATGGGGCTGGGATAGGAGTAGATGTGGTTGTAGGGCAGAGCAGGCTGTGGGGGCGGCTGCTGCTGCTTGTAGGACTCGTAATGACTCTGCTGAGACAGGTTCCCGATTTTGTTCCGAAGGATGCGGCTGATGGAGCTGACCGACGGCACGTTGTACTTGTCACACACGCCATCGGCCAGCAGGCGATCCCGGATCTCCCAGGCGAAGATGCCCGGATCCCTTTGTTTGTAGGTCCGGATATGTTTTACCACCGTGGGGGTGGTGACCCGAGGCTTGCTGCCTCCGATAGCTCCCGGTAGGATGGAGCCAGTCTCGTTGTAGCGAGCCAGGATTTTGCTAACACAGCCGTGGGAAACGCGGAGCTGCCGGCTAATGTCACACGGTCTGATACCCAGTTGCGCCAATTCCACAATCCGCAGCCTGATGGCATTGGGCAGGGGTCTCCCGTTGACAAACACCCCCCCGAGCTGGTTCACTTCCCCGAAGGCAGGTTCTGCAAGCAAATGCACAAACAAACACGGCGAATGGCTCAGAAGGGGCGTCCGAATTGCTCCGCTTCACAAGGCAAATGTCACAGCTCGGGGCCCCCCCAGTCACTCCACGCACACTTCTCTATAATAGAGGGGTGCCCCCGAAAGAGGGGGGGGACACTGACGATAGAAGGGGAAAAAAAAAAAAGCCGAAGGGAGGGGGAAAGAAGATAGGGGGAAAAAAAATTAAAGAAAGAAAATTCGTGGCAATAAATGTCAGAGCTCTCTAGAGTGTATCAAGCATATTCCAAAAAAGCACATTCCAGAGATGAAAAACGAGACCGCCCTAAAAGACAAGTCAGCTTTATTGCCACGGGAACAGGGAACACGAAGAAAATAAAAAGAAAAGCAAAACATGTTCGAAAGCGTGGGGGAGGGGGAGGAAGAAAAAGTAGTTGAGGAAATTCTTTTACATCTTGGGAGAGGCAACGGCAATGCGGTGTTTCTGAGTCGCGACTAACTTTTTAAAGACTGTTTCTGGTGCTGTTAGCGCCTCTCGCTTAACAGCACAATTACACCAGGCTGTAAAACAAACGTGCTAAAATGTTAACTGCTAAGATCTGTGTCAGGAATAATATACAACGTGCCGCAGGCTCCAGCCATCCACTCGTCTGCGATCCTGCCTCGCACTCGCCTAATAACATTAATAATAAACCGAGTAGTCATTAGCTTGCTTTCTTCCCTGCTCCTGACCCCTAACGTGTTCTTACAACTTGTAGGAACACGAGCAAAGTCAATAAGGGAGCTGTGGCGGCGGCACATGACGGCACACGGGTGCTCCCCCTCTCTTGACAGCACTTCAACCCTCCTGCAGCTCCCAGCCACTTACCCATTCCTCTGAGCAGGACACCTCTGGGGCTGCCCTAAATCCCGAACGGAGCCCTATGTCCAGAGCCAGGCGCCCAGCCCTCCTCGCCCCCGGCGGCACTAGCCCCCGAAGCTCTCTAAACTCCACTGAGGAGGCAGAAGGGGCGTGAAGGAAAAAGGACCACAAGGAAATCTACTTCCCGACGAGAGAGCCTTGACTTCTGCATTTCAACCTCAGGGCAACGTGGGCAGGGCTGGGCTGGGCCGGGCGCCGCGACCCGCCGCTCCCCGAGACCGCCCTCAGGGGCGGCCCCGCCGCCCAGCAGCCCTCCCAGTGGCCGCGGGACATGACGGACAGCACGGTGCGGGCGGTCCTTCCGCTCTCCCTCGCAGGCGTGCTCGGCACCTGGGTACCCGCCACGGGAACGATGGATAATTCGTACCTGCCCGACGGTAAGTTGCGCGGAAAGTGCCGTTAAGGCGGAGGCGGTGTGGAGTGGGGCTGGCACTGCGGTCAAGGCATCGCTCGGTCCCGCGGGGCCGGGCAGGGCGCAGCGCCGGGCACACGCTGGGCATCCTCCAGGCTGCCGCGGCCCCTTCGCGGCCCTCCTTGTCTGAGCAAGCGGCCGGGCAGGGAGCACCGGGGCTAACGGAGGGGTTCCCTCTGTCCCTGACAGAAGAGCTGTGTTTTGACACATACGCGGTTTCCCCATCTTTTAGTGGGTGCGGGAAAGTTCTTCTATGCTTACGGTCGCCTAGTTATAATAAAGCACTTATTTCACTAAGAAGTATTTCACGGGTGGTGTATAAGATTACTGTGAGCGATGAGAGTTGAGATCTTTTTGGTAGAAACCACAAACCGGTCGGGAAATCAGCAGTAGCTTTGCTTGCCCCGGGAGGAGGTGGGACGGGGCTTGAAGAAACCGGGCATTGGGATACAGATATTCCTTGGCCATCAAAGACCGTCACCGCTTCTGTTTTAATCCTCACACTAAACATTGCACCGCACTTAACTGTAAAATGTCAACTCCTCGGAGCCGATTTCAACTTTATCAAAGACACTGCTATGTATAAACAGTTCTAAGAAAAACAGACAAAGCTGGTAGGAATTAAAGTATGTGTGGGTCACGGCGTGTTTGTGTATGTGGAAGTGTTTAGTTTGGCATTAGGTGTACGGATCCTAATCCGTGAACTTGTGTTTATGTCTTTTACATATATTCCACATACATCATGGTGCATACAAAAATCATGGGCTTCACAGCTCCAACCAAGAATTTAATCATGGTTTTCTTTAATTTATTTTTCCCATAATTATTTTTTGTTTTTTTGTTTTGTTAGTTTTTCAGTTGGTTGGATATTTGGGATTTGGTTGTTTGTTCGGTTTTTGTTTGTTTGCTTGTTTGTTTGTTTGGGGGTTTTTTTTAAGTCTCGAAGGTACAGTCTCTATAAATTAAATAAAACGTGGAAAATAAAGTGGTGACCTGAGTACATGAAATATCAGCGCGTAAAAATATGAAATTTATGTCTCTGGTGTGTATGAACACTTTATAAATATTATTTTAATTTACAAGTTTTAGGATAAAAAAAAACCCCTAGATTTCAGAGCCTGCACATTTTGCAATGAACACACGTAACTAAGACTTAGTGGGATGTTGCAGGAGATAGCGCAGAAATTAATTTCACATTGCAGAAGTTTTGTGGTAGGAAGAAACCGATCGTAGTTCTTTAGAAGGTATCTCTTTATCTGATTGGAATATCAGCGGATGCTTCTATTTCCTCCACAGATAATAATAATAATAATTAAAAAAAACCCAACAACAAAACAAAACTATTAAACTAAAAAAAATCTAACAACTTTTATATGACCGTTTTGTGGTTATTTCACAAATGTGAGTTACCTATTCAGAATATAACACTTTAAATTTTAATGTTTCCTCGATCTAGATAAAATTACCTCTGGTGAGTGCAACATACACAAGCCGCGCAAATGTCATTGTCCGAAAACAAGAAATTATCACAAGCATTTGGGTGAAGCCAGAATCTCTTTCGGTGGTGTGAGCTGGCCTGCTTTGGATATTTTAAAGACAGGATACGTGGAACTAGTGGGACCCGGATCCAGGCTTTAATTAAGTTAATTATGTAATTAAGTAATGGAAGGGGGTGCGCGTCCGTAAAACTTCCGATCTGCATTAATAACGTGTTTCTTCCCGAAGCAGAGTCGCTAGAGTGAACCCCGACAAGGCTGTCCGCCTGGCCGAGCCTGGGTTGCTCGTCCACAGGGCTCTGCCCGCACCCGGCCGCCTCGTACACGCATCCTGTCCCATTCCATTGCTTCAGTCCGGTCCAGCGGGGCCTCTCCGGGCACATGGCTGGTGTAAGCCCGGCCCCGCAACTCCTGGACCTGCTCGGCGCCCCTGAAGCTCCCCCAGAGCTGCTGCGTTGCTCGGGCGTGACCCTGCGCTGCTCTCCCACGCTGTCCAGACAGCTTTTCTCCCCATCTGTGCCTATTGTGACCACAGTTGTGTTCTTTTCTCCCCCACTCCGCCGTGTCCTCCAACCTGTCCCCCCTCTTTCCCTCTTCCACCCCTCAACCCCCCAAGCCCGCTTCTGATCTCCGGGATATTTGGTTTCTTTCCCTTTCTCAATGTGTGTTCCTGATGTGGTCCTGTCGGAAAAGCTCGTTTACTCTGCTCGGGTCTCCAGTGGTTTAAGGATAATGTTTATCAGAAGTGAACGTGCTCAGCTTGTTTCCATTCAACTGCTGAGTGTGGGCTGAAATACCAAAGGTCACATCTACAGTGAGTCGGTAGAGGGCAGGGGGAGCCGAGAGGAATATGAAAACATTATAATATACAACAGCCTGCTGATCGCTTCTGACCTGCCTGGAAAAAAGATTCTAATTTATTTATTTTATTTTTTAGGTAGGAAACTGTGAAAGAATCGGAGGGGAGGGGGAGCAGAGAGAGAGGAGAGCGGGGACCGTGGGCTGGGAGTTTCTCCACCCGGGGAAGGGCACGCGAGGCCGAGCAGGGGGTTCGCCCCGAGGTGCGGACCGCTCCGCCGGCGGCCGTTCCGGCACTCCCGCACCGCGGGCTCCCCCCGGCTGGGCAAAGCAAAGCAGGGGGAGCTGAAAGAGACTCGGTCAAGGGCCAGCCAAGAGCCGGGTTTCCCCCTCGCTCTTCGTCCCTCCGTGCCGAAGAAAGGGACAGATCTGCGCCGTCCCGCACGATGCTGCCGGAACCCCGGGTGCCGGCTGCCGATGTTTCTCAGAGGTCACTGCCGCTACCTGCCTTCCCCCGACACTGGGGTATCGTAGAAGGAATCTAGAGGCTGCTCCCTAGCCCTTCTCTCAAATGCGTCTCTCTCGCCCTCAACGAAATGGACTTGGCTTGAGTTGTCTGCAGCAAATCGTCCGCAAGGCAGCAGCCCTAGGGCGCGACCGATACCGGCGAGGCGGCGGCTGGCAGCCCCTGGCTCTCCCCGCCCATGAGGGCCCTCTCCGAGGACGGGGGGGCCTCTAGTGAATGCCCAGCCTCCGGGCTCCCTTGAGCCCCTCCCGTAGCTGGGAGCGGGGTCCCAGCTCAGCGACATCCCGCCCCTCCGGCAGGGCTCCGGTCTGGCGGCCGAGGTCCCAGTGCTGCCGTGCTCGCTTCGTCATGCTCGGCTCCAGCCTTCTGGAGCCGCCTTCAGAGAGACACCGTCCTCTGTAAGGGCCTTTCTGTAGGGTCTCCGCGGGATGTGTTGCCTCACTGATCCCCAGTTTCCTCCGCTTTTTCCACTGTAGGAAGAAATCAGCCAAATAAAAACCGGCATGCACACCCCAGACCCTCTTTGAAGTTGAAGGGGTTTTATGATTTTTTTTTTTTTTTTGAAGGATCCTAAACCTCTTTATCCTTCCCTGAGGGGAGGAGGCTACTGAGGAGCTGTTAAGGCAGAAGGATGCTCATAAGGCAATATATTTTGTAAGTAGAAGCCGTCCCCGACTCTTTCCGAAAGGCAAAGCTCCCCTGTGTGTGTGCAGCCGAGTGGCCATCTTTCTCAAGGTGGTGTGAGGAAGGTGTGGGTCTGGGCTGCCAGAGATTAGAAAATCACAGACGTGGTGTGGCTGTCGCAGGGACTGTCTCAGAATGTCGCAGCTGTTCTGTCGTCTTTCCTCCCCCACTCCCCAGCTCCTGTCATGCGGCTCAGAGCCGCGAAATCCCCCCTAGGGAAAGTGATGTGGACAGTTTGGAGAGCAAAGAGCACCTTGGAGACGGAGCAGGGGTTGAGGGGACAACTTGTAAGGGTGTCGGAGAAGCCTTTGGGCACCTCTGAAAGAAAAGCAGGTAAAAGCGGTCAGAGGCGGGTAGAAGGGCAGAGTCGACAGTTTTGGGCTGTGGCCGGAGGTGATTCAACCAGGAGAGAAGATACTGTGTAATGTCGAGAGAGATGATACCCATGGAACTTTGAAACGGGACTTTTGTTTTTCATAGAGCTATTCCTACAGGTGTGGACATAAAACCCTAGGGATTTCCCGAGATCGCTTCCATTTTCTGTGAAGCATGTAAGAGGAGCCAAATGCAGGATGAAGGGGCTTCACATATCACAGGCTGCCATGTGCATTTCCTTACGCGACGGAGTATCTGAGTCGAGCAAGTTAGTGACTTAGCAGGGCGCGGGAAGGGGTGCGTGGCCGGTCCCAGCTGATCCCACGCTCCCTCGACAATGGAGGGAGGTACCGCCGCACCCATTCCCTTTCCAAGAGGGAGTCTCATGTGTGCTGACTCTGCCGCGTAGTCTGAGACAAGCGCACCTCAAGCAAGCCCCTGACAGACTCTTGCTTGGAAGCGAAGGAGAGGGCAGCTGTGGCTGCAGACAGGGACTGCCGACTCTCCGGAGCCGCTGAGCCTCTTGGTTACCCCTGGCCCCCGTCCTTCTGCAGGGGCAGGTCTGGTTTTCCACTTGTTCTTCCCTATTCGGGGCTTTGTGAGAATGATCCTGGGACACGCTGCCGATCCTCCGCTTGTAGGTATCGCGTCTTATTGCTGCCTGCTGCCTTATTTTATCTCGTCAAAAGCCACACGCTTATACTTTTGTGTTCATATAAACTGCCTACGTTCATGTACGAAAGTTCTTATGAACCCACGAGTGGATATTTTTAGACTAAATGAAGTAATATAATATTCAAACGTGCACGGAAATACTTGCAACACCTCCGAAACTCCCACAAAGTTTGTTTTTCTTTTGTCCCGTCCTCAAACAAGCTAGGAGACGGAGGAGGGCAGTGTGAGTGTGTGATTTCAGTTTCAACAAACTGGTTTGATGTCAGGAACAAGAAGGAGAATGGAAATTATAGGAAGAAGTTTTATTTAATAAAATTTCATCAGATACAAGAAAGCCACGTCTGAACATTTCCTACATGCTTATGAAGCAATGACGTGCAAAATACAATCAGGTCTTGAAGTCACCTTGGTGGAGATAGACCCCGAAATCTGAAAGAAAATGGAACATAGCAAGAAAACAGTGCACAAAGGTTTTGACTGTCATGCTTTTGGGGTAAGGGCGCAACACCCTACAGATCTCCTTTCTGGCATGCAGATGAAGGAAAACTCAATTTCAGCGGTTAGAAAATGTCCATGCAGTGCCGGGTTGTCTCGGCGGCTTGGCTGGAGTGCAGGCATCTCGCCTGTGCTGGGGCAGCGGCTCCTCGGCGCCGCCGGGTCCCCAGAGACCGTCCCGGCCGGGGTTCCCAGACCCCAGGGATGACGCGGGGAGCCGGACCCCGGCCTGGTGGGAGAAGGAGCTGGCAAGGTCTGTAAAAGCTCAGACGAACCGTGGCGAGTGCTTCCGGGCTTTTGGCCCCTTCCCAGGAGAGTGGGGGACAGACAGACCCTCTACCTTGTCTGGATTGACCCCTCCATCTCAGGTCCGTAGCAGATCCTCCCCAGTGAGCAGGCACTTTGCATTTTTCTCGAGTACATTGAAGACAGGTGAAACAAATGTACAGTAGTGTGAAGTCGGGCGAAGAGCCAGGGGTAATCGACACCCTCGAGGATGTATCTTCTGCGCCAAACCCCGCCGTGCCCCCCCTGGCTGCCGAGCCCTGAGGTTGCCCCAGCCCGCCCCCCTGTGCGGGGGGCATCCCACCGGCCCACGGTGGAGGTGCCACCCTCTGACTCCTTCCACCATCGCTTGAATATTCAAATAAATATTCGGGGGGCGGGGGGGGCCTGTTAATTATGCGTTGGTTGCTTGGACACATTTAACAACTTTGCCCCCACTTGTTCTTAGCAACTGCTCTGGAAACCAGACAGTGTCTCATTAGTGCTTTCCTGGTGCAAACATTTAACTTGAATGAGCGGTGCTGAGTTAATTTCTCTTTGCATTAGGATTTGTTTAATGACATATAGAGAAATAGACAATTCTCATGGACCAGGCCATAAAGCTACAGAGGGTCAGATTTTAAAAGCATATTTTGTTCTAATAAAGCAATCAGGTTTTAATTTGACACATGTTACATGAATTTGGAGTAAATGAAAAAAATACCTCTATTGTTCTGCATTACATTATAGGAACCAACTGGGAATTCTTAGGCAATTTTCTCCATTTCTGCCTTCGCTTCTGCAACACCTAGTACCAGTGCCACCTACAGGAATAATTGTATTTTTTCGACCTGCTTTCAAGTAACCAGAAACGTTTAAGGGAATCTTATTAACTGTCGTATTCCTGAAATAGAAAATATTTTTTTCTTGGTTGCTTTCCTTCGAGATCAAACACACGTACCAGCGTGCACAGGTGTGCAAACGCAAGCCGGCTGTTTTCTGCCAGGGCAGCTGGAGGGATGGAGCTATTCCGTCGGGGGGCAGCGGAGCCGCTGAAAGCCAAGGTGAGGGGCTTACATATACCAGCGTTCTTGAATGTCGCTGGCGATGCCCTTCTCGGTGCCCACCAGGGGCCCGAGCAGAAGGGGGTGTCAGGCCGGCAGAGCACAGGGCGCAAGGGCACGGAGGAATTTAGGAGCTCGTCTGCACAGCGACCCAAATCAATTCTTGCCTGTCTCCTGGTTGTTTTTTTTTTTACAAGAGACAGCTACAAGCCAAACGCAGGTCTGCCTTGCTTTCCTGCACACTTCGGCACTTTACCTTCGTCTGATCATTTATAACGAATGTCTCCTGAATTTCAGGGGAAGAATAATCATTCCCTCCCTCGCCTTTTCGGTGGGGGAGGCCTTGACTGTCAGCGGGGTTTCTCCTTCGCTACGGCGGTGCAGTTGTGCGGAGCGAACCCGAAGCCGCTGCCAGCGCTAGAGGGGGCCGCCGGCATCGACGTGCAACGGCCCGGGCAGCGCTGCTGCAGGTGGCTCCGCAGGGGAGGCAGTTTTTCTCCCTGACTTTGTCATTGAATCCTTTCCCTTGATTAAACCGATCCCATAAATCTTTTTCTACTTGTAACGGTGGTGGCGATCCTGCCTGATCAGATTTGAAAGTCTACCTTTCTCTCGAACATTTATCTTCGAGGCTTTTCGGTTCCTATAGCTTCAAGTGTGCATAAAACCCTTATCCAAAAATATGTATATGGATACGTGTACCCTATGCACCATACTCGCTGATGCCCTGTGGCTCTGCAAAAGAGGTGCTTCCGTGATGATCTAGGTTTGTCCACCAATAAAGGACATCGGCACCCGCGGCTGTAGGTGGAAACGGAGGGGAGGTGGGACACACGGGGCCCGGGCACACCAAGACGGAATCTAGGTTGGAGGCATTTCCAAAGAGAAAGGGCCGTCAGCGTTCTGCTCCAAAACCTCGTCTCCCCTTGCATTATATAGTCACAAAACTCGCAGTGTGTGTGTGGGGGGGTGTTCCCCGATAGGAAATGTGAGTACCTTTATGAAAGAAAGCAAACGAGTTTTTGGCCTACGCTGGAAGTTTTGTAGAGATTTTAATGTTTTTCAGCCCGGACTCAAAACCATTCCCGCTCTGAGAGTTTCACTTCGTTGTGAGAATAAAACCAGGAGAAAAAGACACGCGGAGAGACGAGATGTCCTTTCTCCCTGCCCTGTGCCCTCCTGTCTAGACTGAGTCCACAGCTGTGCTTAGCCCCCGGGGGGATCCCAGCATCACTCCTCTCAGTCCACTGTCCGAAGGCCGGTCACATTATTGATGCACGTGAAAACAAATTATTTGCGACGTGAAACAGCAAAGACGTACCCAACTCGGAGATCGTTATCCGTCTGTTTGTTTGGTTTGGTTTTTTTTACAAACGAAAATTTCTGCCTCCTCGTCTTAAAGTTCCTGCGTTGTGTTTTACACAGCAGACGCTGGGTCATACCCCGTCCGCTTTCAGCACGAATGGAAATTAAAGTGTCAAGTCACCCACACTGCGTACCAGCCAATTAGCCAGACTGCAACTATCTCCAGCAGCCGGGTTTTTATGTTGGTTTTTTTTTTTTTTGGTTGGTTTTTTTTTGGTTTGGTTTGGTTTTTTGGGGTTTGTTTTTTTGTTTTTTTTTTTGACGCTTCTCCGGCAAAAACCCAACTCTTCGACGGCCCGGGAAGTGGGAGGGCTCCCGGCCGAAGGTGGGGTCTGCAGGCCAACGGGAGCAGGACAGAGAGCACTCCCGCCGAAGAGCCACTGGCCCAGGGAGTGCAGAGCTCGGGGACCGGCTTTCACAACCAGCCTTCTCGATTTCGTTTCCAAAATATTTCTCTCCCGCAACTGCGGTATAATAACTGAGAAGACCAATCCCAACAAGAGCACTTGCATGAAGAATGATGGGAATAGAGGGAAATAGTTGTTGTGGGTTTTTGTTTTGTTTTTCACTTTGGAGAAAATAGCCTACTTCGAGGGAATAAGACCACTCCTCTCTTCCACTGTCCAACTAACGTGACTCCTCACCCGTGGAGAGGTGAATGCCACTCGGCGCGAAGGGTTATCTTCCCTGGGGCTTTTAGTAGCGTCAGAAACCCATATTTAAGTGGGGCTTCTTGGTGGGTTTTCTGCCAAACGCACCTATAACGAGTAACACACTGACGATGCGGGGCCAGATGCGACGTGTCATTTTGGCTTCTCCCGTCGTGCTGTGATTTAGCATCTCCTTACGCCCACACACTTCTTTTTCCAGGGCCTGCAAAAGCTGATGTTCGAGCCTCAGAACCTGTAGCTGCCTGCTAAAGGGACACCTCACACAGCCCCCACTTCGACACCCCCATACAGCCCCAGGGAAGTGTGCAAGCCGCGGGCTGTGGAAGAGGAGCGGTTTGCAGCCAGCAGGTCTGCATGTCTGGGCGACCCCTTCCTCCCTCCCGCAGCTGCACACCTCTAGCTCAATATCCCGGGCCATTCCCGAGGGACAGGGCGCAGCATGACCAGCACCTGGGCTGCAGAAAATCCTATTCCTGGCAAGACAGCCGCGGAGTGTACCCGATGTGGGGAGCTTCCAGGCTGGAAAGACAGATCCGGCCCTTGCAGTCCATGCACTGCCCTGAGATTATTTCCATTGGAGGAGCTGTAGGAAGGAAGATGAGGGAAATTTGCTATATACAGTTCAGTGCTGAACGCCGAGGCTTCCTCTCAGAAGCTCTGGACGGCTCCATATCGGCAGGCAGAGGGGTTGCTCGCTGCCTGACCCCGGCTCAGTCTCGGGGCTGCGGCGGCAGGGTACCGTGTCACACCGCCTTCTCTCATCACCACCCCTAGACTGACGCGTTCTGCATCCACCCGGCCTTACCAGTGTTGTCTGAGACATCCTCGTTTTCCTTGGAGCGTTTTAGGTCATCCGAGACCGATACGCAAAGGGTGCTCAGCGATGCAACAGGGGAACAGAAGGGTCTTGGGAGATATAGGTTTTTCCTGCTGCTTGTGGGAGACTAGGACCTATATTATGTGAAGAAGGGGGATGCCAGGATCTCCAGGAAAGTTTGCAGGCCAAACCTTCAAGTATAGCTGCTGCTGGAGATACTTCTACTAGCAACCCCCACTCACCACTGCACCAGGGCTTCTCTGCCATGACAAAGGTCAATGCTTATCCCAAATCAAACAAAGCAGGGGTGCTGAGTCAGAAGCAACTTGCAGTGCAGTGCGAGGTTTACCCAATCTCTGCGATTTCCAGGTAGGTATTGGACTAGTCCCTAACCGAGGAGAGAGACCTTTTAGCAGCAAAGACCCGCTGCCGGTCGCTGGGCAAGGTGAAGTGGCCAAGGTGGGATTTAGGCACAACTTCACAGGTTGATGCTCATATCTACGAACTCAGCAGCTGCTCAGCAATTTAGGAAAATCAATCCAGCTGCTTCCGTTCGTTGTCAAAACCTGCACATATTTGTCCAATGTCTCTCTTTTATCACTCAGAGAACTGCGAACAGCCTCTTAGTTTCTAGATATCAGCTTATAAATCACAGTACCTCTCTTAATTTATCTACAAACAGCATCCACTTTTAATAGGAGTATTAGATACAATGTCACTTAGGAAAAAAAACCCCACAAACAACATCTCATTGTTCTTCAAATTTGAAAGGCTTGTTTATTCTTTATATGAACATAATTTATTATGAATGTGGGAGCTTACATGGGATTTGAATAAAGTGAAATTTTCGCGTTGTAGTTTTAACCTGTATCCTCCATTAATAAACTGTGACTACCAAAAGAAAAGAAAAAAAAATTATAATTCTCAATCCTGTTAAATATAGTTACAAGACAAATAATTGCGATGCTCTGGAAGGAAAATTCCTTTAAAATAATCAAATAATCATAGGTAAATAATTATAGTACTCGTACTATAAATTAACAGTCATTTTATATTTGGACACCTGTAGCACCATAGAAGATACAAAACACTATCGGGACCAACTTCATATATTAATAGCCATTAAAAAAAATCTTTTAAAAATCGTAGATGATTTCTTAAACCTTCCTAAACCCTAAACTTTTACATTCAGCAAACAAAATGGATTAAAACTTCTGAACATATTACCTTTAATATTTTTGTGTTTATGCACATAAAATGCCTTTTTTTTTTTTTTTTTTTTTTTTTTTTTTTATTTTAAAAAAAATATGAGGACCATTTTTCTAGAAAATAAAAAAAAGAGGAAAATACACATTGGGGGTTGGGTTGGGGTTTAGAAAATAAAAAT
>JAOEGS010017006.1:7510-32520 GCA_025447755.1 Corythornis vintsioides | reverse complement strand
CATTTAGAAGCATACATCTGTACACTTTAGTTAGAAGAGAATGGCAATTTGCCTTGAAGAGCCTTAAATTCCTATGGGATATATACAAACTCAGTATTAAATCCAGGCCCTCTGAAGGCAATTATATCACCATCATCACTGATGTGGAGCAGGTACTGAGAACATTCTAGACTAGACTCAGTTGTAGATGCGAACCAGATTCGGAGGCTGGATTCTGGAACTGGATTCAGGAACACATGGATGAAGATTGAAGGTAGTCCTCCTTGGATAATGGCCATTGAAGAAGAGAGATTGACACTCATGATCCCTCAGCTTTATACTTAATATGATGTATATACAGAATGGACTGGCTTATTGGTCAGCTTAGGATCACCTGTCCTGTCCATTCCTCCCTGCAGGTATAGACTTTTACTTTCTGCATTCCCAGCGTGATACACAAGATCCAGCAGTGGCCTTGGTCTGCATATTAATTCTTGGGAGAAAGTCTAAACATTGGGTGTTATCACTGCTGGAAGCAGACACTGCCTGTGAAAACATGCTGCTAACTTCAGACAGTGCAGATAGTTAGAGAATTGACCTGAGAAGTAAAATCACTGAACATAATTAGTTCTGTTCTCACTTAAACCAGGATAACTTTATAAATGAAAAAAAAAATAAATATATGGAGTCTTTCTTCTTTTCCTGTTGAAAAACCTGGTGACATTATTGAGGTGGTTTTTTTTTTTACATGAACTTTTGTACAGTTTCGGATTACTTTAACTGCTTTATCTACATGTAATCAAAAGTAAAATATATCTAAATATAGTATCTAAATATAAGCATTTCAATAATTCAAAACCAAAGTTAGCATGACTTTATTATCTAATGAATTATAATTCTGTCTTCTATTGTAAAACAGAGATGCTTCTTACTTTCTTTTTCACTAATTCATACTTGCTAAGTGCAGTATTTTGAACCTTGACAGGAATCTATGTGCTGTTAATTATTGTTTCTTATTACTTCAATGATGTTACTGTACTGAAATGATATACTTAGCTGAAAGGCAATTAGATATTTTTTGTGATTGACCCATTCTCCTCTGACATTCATCTAGGTTTATTTACCCCAACTTTCCGTTCTTTTCCTAATAAATATTTTTAGAACAGCCACTGTTGACCTAAATGCTTATTGCTTTTGTTCTGCCCTATTTCTTTTATTAATGTTTCCCCTCCATCTATTTAGGGTGTTTTATAAGAGTGGTTTTTTTATAATAGTTTTTTATAATTTTTTTTTAATGTCTTTTGTTTCCATCACTGTTATATACATATAATTTGCTACAGAAGTTTATTCAAAAGGGACTAATGTTTTCTGGCATATAAAGGAAGATTTTTTTAATATACATATATAAATATGTTAAAAATAAGTCCTAGTTGTTGCATGAAAGGATAAAGTTATTTGGCAGAAAATAAACCCCCTTGCGTTCCAGCTGGTCCTCCGATGTCAGAGGGGCTGGGGGCAGCTAGGCTTAGATTCTGAGTGACATCCAATTTGGAATTCGGTGCTATTAGTCCAATCGCGCTCAGTCTGGCTAGACTAACACGGGTCCGGATTCGTTAATAACCCCCCTGCACCCCCTGTCTAGTCATGTTTCATGGTACCATGCAGACAGTAAAGATCAGATGGCACCCTATGAGAGAACTACGGTGACTGGCAGCATGAAAAGTGCAGTTTATTGAGCAACAGTAACACAAGTTCTTACGATTTGCCAGTGATAAATACACTGTCTGCAAAAGTTGTATATAAACATATATAGTATAAATGAGCTCAAATAAAAGTTTCTAAGTTTAAAGTCTGGATCTTACCCAAAGGCATCCATAAGCAGGGGAAGCAAGATTCAGCCTGTCAACAGATCCCGGGGGTCAGAGATAACATCCACTCCGACTTGTCCACGATGATCTCTTTCCCAACATCCTCCCTTACCTGAACATTTTAATAATAATTTTTACCTTCAGGGTGGAGCTTGAGTGACTCTAGTCATAAATTCCTTTATTCTGATTGGTGTAAATTTCTCTCACTTCGCTTTTAAAGATATATCTGACGAAGAATTTACTGCGCAAACTCAGTGAGGAGTGGTCGCACCTCGGAGGCAGGTAGCCGCCAGGCTGGAGGTATGTTTTGATATTATAATGATTGTATAATGAACTAAGTTCGTACAAGGACAGCACTTTGTCAAAAACTGAGGGACTGTTGGCAGAGGGTCGCAAACAGGCATCTTATCAATCCTGCAGTACCATCAGATTCCCATCTCTGTTGTAATTTCACAGGGATTTGCTGTGGAATTCCCACCCCCCTCCACTCCCCATGTGCTTGCAAGCAGGCTTGTCTAGGGAACCGTTGTGAAATGGATTCCTGGCATGCCACTTGCACCCTACTCCTGAAAGTTTCTCCAATGTTATACCTTTCCTTATGTGTGAACAATGCTACAACTTTAATATTATTTTGATTTTTAAAATCACCCCCAGTCATCATTCCACACTGGCTTATGTGCTTCTATGTCTGGTAATCTCAACTAATATGCATAGCTTTCCTGTATGTGAAATATTAATATTTCATGATATCTGGCTCACCATCTCCAAGAAAAATACATTACAGATCAAATAGTCTGCAACAATAATATAGTAGCTTATAACCCATGTCAACAAATAGTGCCTATATCCAGCACTAATGTATTCCTAGGGGCATGAATGTCACAGCTAGAGCACAGGCAGTCTTCTATTCTGTAAAGCAAATGCTTTTAAGCATATCTTTCATTCTTTTTTACATAATTAAGAGAAACAAAGAAACACAAAATCCTGAACATTGTGTAATGCTAATTAAAAGTAATAAACACAAGATAATAAATCAGCGATTCAAGACCATTGTTGTGCTTTTGACTAGTCAGTGTTGTCCCTCTAATTAATACTGTATCATGTTTTTATGCTTCATCTATTCAGTTGCTTTGCCAAGTACTCTTCATCCATTTAACCAGTTCCCTCTGGGGTTAATGATTTCAGTTTCAGTGTATTTTGAATAGTAGTGTTCATATTCTGAATTCAAGTGTTATTTTCTTCTTGCTTTGACTATTATAGGATACTTTTTTTGGAGGGTTTTCTTTGGTGGTTTTTTTTGTTGTTTTTTTTTTGGTTGGTTGTTTTTGTTGTTTTTGTTTTGTTGTTGTTTTTTTAATAAGGCAAAAGAATACCTGTGGTTTTACTGAAATTATAAAGATTTGGGAAATCTTTTTTTGTTAAATCACTGGGCTAATTTTAATGCTACCAAGTGCTATGGTCAGAGGTACAAATATTTGAAGATATATATGGAAAACTCCTCTAAGAATAATGTTCATCATCATCTAGTAAAATATTATCTTTCTTACACATTCTAGTTTTACATAAAATGTTGGAATCTCTGTCCATGAAGCTGCATACGAGTAAGTGTTCAAGGACACAAACACTCAGTGTGATAAAAATTAAACAGAATACAGATACCTCAGATGCATCACAAGATGGAATAAATAGGAATTTGAGCAGAAAGGTTGCAGAGGGCAATGTGGAAATAAGATCATATCATTATACTAACAAATTGAATGTAATCTCAGTGTGAAGGCTTATGAATATAATTCCCAGCAGAAGAATTTCTAACTCTCAGACTTACCGGGAAGGAAAAATATGTTCAGCATAATTTTTAAGTGGGACAGTGTAAGATCCTGCCCATTCTGAATGGAGAAACCTGTGTTTAATAATTTCAGACAGTATAGACAATTTTAGTGAAGCTTCTAAGACTGAATTCAACCTATAAATAACACTTTATGCATATTTGTATATCTACTTACCACAGACTATAGTATTAACCACAAAGACATTCTCAGGCTTTTGCAGAATAACAAAAACCATTTTCACTTGTGTTGGTTCAACACATATGTAAGCCCTCAACCTTATTCATTGCACTCCTTTCTGCAGCATTGACACGTCTTGAAACTTTTTTTAAATATAACAGTGATTGTGCTCCTGGTATGATGAGACTGATTCATGAATTATGGAAGCTATTAACACCATGCTGATATGGTTCCAGTCTACGTTGGTAGTGCTGTGTAGCCCTCACGAAGTTGTGAAGCCTTCACAAAGTTATGCAGCCTATGAATCAGTACTGTTCTGCCCAGCTTGAATTGGGTGAACGATGTATTTTCCTGGGGGATGAAACCCCTTCAGACATGTTCATTAGCTCTGCAAATGTGTAATGTACTGTCAGCTTCTCTTAACTTCAGTGCAGCAGTTCTATCACCCAAAAAGTTTTATACCATGTTGTTGATTCAGCAATGGAATGGTAGTACATGATATAGCAAGCAATATCCAACTGAGTAACAACACAGTTTGTCTTGTGCTTTAGAAAGTTCATAATAAAAGACAGAGACACCTGGAGGAAGGGGACATGTAGATGTACAAGAGGAGGAAAGACAGCTGAGAGGAAAGAAACAGTAGAACAAGGACACCCGGAGGGAGAGTCTGGTCCACACAATTCTATGCATCACACCAGTGTGAAATATCAAAGTAGACTTGCATTTAAATGGAACTGCAGCAAGTTTCCCAATAGTCATGGCTTTTAAGGAGGCACTGTCAGATTGGAAAGAATGTAAGGGTATATACTTTAACTTATAGTCTGTTCTGGGAGTGCTTGTGAATGCATAAAAATATCTCTGTCTGAATACATGCATGTATATATCTGTGAATGCATAATCAGTTTTCTCATAGCTTTTGTAGAGAACAATTCCCAATGCATCTAAGATATTAGAAATGCACCTCTCTCTCTTCAGTTACTGTGACAAAGCTAGATTACTAGTTTTAACTAAATATCTAACCATTTCATAGTTCAAATTAGTTGTGAGCACATAAACTGAGCTCAGAGACCTAACTAGATAGAGTTGTATATCTGTATATTTATTTAAACAGATGTGAAAGAAACACTCTGCCTTGCTGCTCAAAGGACAGGAATAATGGATTAATTAATTTGTACTGGTGTAAGAAATATAACAGAATTCAGAAACAGAAATTAGTTTTTCCATTATTATAATATTCACAAATTGCTTTAATTTTGTTGCATTAAAATTTATTTTCATTTAAAAAACTTAGAAGGCTAATCACGATGTTTTTTTGAAATTAGTGGAAAAGAGATTAATTTCTGGTATAGCTATATGTTTTACTTCTATGTCTTTATAATAAAGTTGCTTTTCTGGGGTTTTTTTTTGTTGTTGTTGTTGTTTTCTATTTTAGAATATTATACAGACATCTGTCAGAGATGGTAACAGAGACTGTGTTATATGTCTCAACACTGCTGCACCAGTATGAGTAGACATCATGGCAGATGACTGGATCACAAGATACAAGTTCCTATTTCCTTATGAGCTCAAATATAGAATTAACTCTGAAAACTGCAACCTAACCCCTGTGCATGCACCCAGAAACAGGGTTGGGAAGACTGAAGGGGCCAGAGACCACTGAAGACCACCTAAGACCCATCAGAGATGGTATTGGACATGCGTACCAATGCCAAGTGGTGGATGTGGTTAAGAAAAATGTTTCCTGGAATATACTAAGCAGTTCTCAAAAAAAAAAAAGGATGAATATTCAACAAGACAACCCAATAAAAGAGCAGAAGAAACCAACATTAGACAGAATGTTCTCCCACTGGACTTGGAAATTAATTGAACTGATGGGACACCCCAGATCCGTGGTGGCATCTATCGCAACTGACCCTTTTCTTCCTTTCTTTCTCTCCCTCTTTCTGCTTTTTGTATTTGCTGTAAGGCAAATAAAGTCACTTGGAGTTTGACTCTTGTCTTGAGTCTTAATTCTGTTCCTGAAAATATGATCAAAACCTCTCTCTGGTCTATGACCAGTATGTAACAACATCGATGTATATATATTCCATAACACACATTAAAAATGAACCTACGAAGAAGTTGCTGTATCTATATTCTGCATTCTACAGGAAGAAGTACAGGCTACAACTGAAAGTGGACTGAGATAATATTGCTATCAGTTTTTGTATACAAGTTTTTTTTTATTATGACTGTATTAGAAATCAATTGTCATCTACAATAGTTTTTTTTAATGTGGACATGTAGAAATTATAGTTTAAAATATAAACTAGAAAATGGAAACTGAGCAGAAAGAATACGGTAAAGCTTCATGCTTGAACTGAGAATTCCTGCTATCATCTTAAAAAAATAAGTTATATTTGATAGCAGGGATTCTGCCTTCTGGTTTGGTTTTGTTTTTTTTTTTGTCAACTCTATCCTAGACACCTTTATATGTGAGCTCTACAGAGAGCTGTGCCCTTTTCTAAGCACCAAAGAGGGATGAAAGGAAGTGATATGTTTTTACTGGCTTGACACATACAACCTCAAAGAACACAGAAGAACAAAACCCCAAAACTAAATAATGCACATACTGCACATTAAAAGTCATCCCAAAGGCATTGGAATGACTGAAAATTCACAGATATTTTGACTTGATGCTTACCAGATAATGCTGTTCCACAGCTGACAGCATAATGCAATAGGGAGGACAGTGCATTTCTAAAATGCACACATGCATTATATATTATATAAGTAAAGCTTTGTAAAACTTTTGTATCAAAATACAGCAGAAGACAGCACACAGATTGTCTATAGCATGCAACAGAGTGCAGCGCAATTAATTTCAAAACAGCTTCCAGACTGAAAGTGTGTATAGTGCACAGCTACAGCAGACAGCAATGGCAAACTGGGTCCCCGAAGCAGACTACTACTGTACTCACAATAAGTAACTTGGCCTCCTACAGATCAAAAAGAATACCAAGAATGTGCTAGATTAAAACGAGCTGAAAACTTTATTTTTTAGAGATGAAAACTTTAGTTTTTACAATTAAAAAAACCTCCAGATATTTAATCTGAAAAGTGAAAATGACTGGCTTATTGAAGTACTTCATTCAAAAATTGTTTAACACTGAACCAGAGTTTTGAGACACGGAAATAATTCAGATACCACAAATTGCATTTCCGCATTTTGACTTGAGTCTACTGCCCCATTGCATTACTATGACCACTTTATTGTATAATGCTTTGATATCACATGACAAAGATGTGATCAAGCAAAACTGAAGACATAATAAAAATAAGAGCAAATTATGGCTTAAGACACCTGTATTTCAACTGGCAGTAGTTGGTCGAAAAAGTGGATACCACACTGTCACAGAAACAATGCTTTTTCTTTAGATTTTAGTACAATTCTTTTTTGTTTATTTTCTAATAGCTCACCATAAAAAAATAATCTAAAAGAAACGTGTTATGCAAAGCCACAGAGAGATCAAAACATAATGGAAGTAGTTTATATAACAGCAACAAAATTGAGAATGCATGTTGAGTCAAATGTACCAGAGGAGACAATTCTTTTATGCGTGCAGAGAGGCTTGAAACATTTTTTGAGTTAAATGTTCAAGCATTTACCAAACAAAAAAATATTCTAGGTTTTAGAAATATCTGAAGTTATTGTCCTCATTTCTGCCCCTCAAATTACCCCAAATCTTCTCTGGTCCATATATATGCATCAGTGCCATACACATTAACAAGGACAAAAAGAGTTTAATTTCCTAATATATATTTTTAGTCTTTATTCTTTCCAGCCTCACTGTACCTAGATGGAGGAAACTTAAACCCAAAGAAATTTGACAATAGAAATTTCTGCAGCAACTTTACTTGTGACACTTCAATATTTTATCTGGGTTTTCTCTCACCTAGTTACAAACTTTCAGACAAGAAGAAATCAGCTTTGTGGATTTGGGTTTATGCTTATCTTCACAGCCTGTCAGACTGAACTTCTGTGAAATGCTTCTCAATATTTTAGCTTTTTGCAGGCTGAGAAACACAATCGAGAAGAGTGAATGTTGTATGCAGAGTTACAATGACTTAGGTAGAGGATCACTGCTAGAATTTACAAATACTTATTTTACAAATGGGGATTCACTATATAATAATACAAAAATGTGTTCTGTAGCAAATTTCTCTGCATATACATACCTTAAACAGGTAAATTATCAGGACAGTTCCCTCCCACGAAAAAATCTATAAAAGCAATATATAGAACTGAAAATGTTTTTCTTAATGAAAACAACAAAACTAAATAAACAAATAAGCACAAAACACAATAAACAAACAAAAAATCAAGCAAGCCAACAAAACAAAAACAAAAAAAACAACCAATCCACAAAACATTTTTCATTTCAAGCTACTTTTGCCTAGAGTTTTAATTGTATTATACAGTTTAAAAATTCCAGAAAAGAGATTTTAATGTATCCTGTCAGCATTATTTTCATACTGATGTTGTAAACCTACCAGTAATTTCACTAGTAATAAAAGAAAATAATTGATCTAGTCACACCAGTAAATTATAAAAAAACCCCAAAGAATAAATAATGTGAGAAAGAGAAAAATATGAGGTCTTCAATGCAAAAAAAAGTATAAACCAGAAAATCAACATGTGGTATCAGGTTGTGTTTTTCTTCTACTAGAGTACTCCAGAGTCAAATACAGTTGATTACTTTTACCTTTCTTTTTGATGGTGGACTCTGAGCAAAATATGTTTAAAGGTCCCAAAGGACTTCTGTTCATTCCCTATCTATTGTCTAGCAATCCATGGTGCTGATGTGAACTCTTTCTCAATATTGTGGGGTAGGAGATACAGTAACTGACTTGTGATATCAGAGGAACCCCCACACTCAAAGGGAGACTCCCTAGTTATCCCCCATCTGATTCTGACAGTTTCTTTTTCCTTGTGACAGGCTGATTTAGAGAAAACCCTGTGTGACAAATCTTGAAGAGATCCCTATCCCTAGCACAGATATCTGTGCTTCTTTTTATTTACAGATATTTCTTGTTTGCTCACTGCAGTGTGGTTTCTGAATCCATTATTTTATCTATAGAAAGGATCTTCAAACCTTCCCAACACAAGGACAATATTTTCAGAATGGACACTTTCCATGGCTGTTATCAATGACAACCATAGGACAGCCGGAGACATTACTTACAGGGATAAGGCATGTTAACCCAGCTCATATGCTATTGAGCTATAAGTGTTTTGTCCTTATGGAAAAAATTACTCTGTCTAATTCTGTTTATTGTTAAATGTGTCACTTCTGTCTGCATTAGTTCCTTTTCTTTGTTACTCCCTCTCCATCTTGCCTCTATTCGCCCTTTACTTTTTCAATATAGTTTGGTTCTCTCTTCAGTTACAGCAGTGGAATAAAATTTTTTTTTAGGTTTTTTTGTTATATTTTGTTTTACTTTTGTGGATTTTTTCCCCTCCTATTAGTTCTGTGTTACTCCGGAGTTCCTGAGAAATAAATCGGCTGAATACATGGGGAAAATAAATCTTAAAGGAAGTCTTCTGGCCATGATGTTCTCTGAATAAATATGTTTTAGAATACATTTTCTTTGTATGTTTATTTAGATATTTTAGCATAATATTAGGGAAATGAAGCCATCAAACCTGCATTTTCATTGCTTTCTTAGTGATTTTACATCTTCAGGGGTTTAGTAAATTCAGATTATAGGTAAATACTATGGTTACTTGAAGTGTATAACAAAGTAACTCAAGGTAAATACAGTAATATTCTCTTGATGTTGAAAATGGGTTTCTCCTGAGGAAAAATCAGAGCAGTAGTCTAGCTCAGTTGCTGTAAAGGAACTAATATCTCTTCACTGGTACTGTAGGGAACCTTTTTAGATTAGCTCTCTAAATAGACAATAGATTCATGAAACTGGTTGTTCCCATGACATGAATGATCTCATTGGATCAGGACCTGGAGCTAGAGGTAGCGCACTGTATAAAAGCAGAAGTATGAAAGCAGTTTCATTCAAAGAAAAGTACTTACCCATAGCCACTCTATAGCAGGTCATTTAGATCCATTCCCACTCATTTGTAATATAGCAAATATATACAAACAATGTTCTGGGAATTATTTACACATGGATATATTCTATGCCAGTATGTATTCTATAGGAGTTATTGGACAAAAAATATGTCCTCAGTTAAATTTATTCCACTTCAGTCAAAGAAACTTCACCTGGGTAAATAAGAACCTCATTTAAATTATTTGTCATTGTGGTCAATGTTGTTATTAAGCATCTAGAACATTATATTTCATTTTACTTCTACACTAAAGGATTTAATTTTTTTTCCTTTGGGTAGTTCTCTGGCTGTTAGTCACAGAGTATTCATACTTTTGTTCTTGTTGACTTGAAGTCTGATTGATGTGCTTTGCAGGCATCTCTGCCCATAGCAAAGTCAGTTAGGACAAGTATCTGATTAGAGGACATATATAGACACATAGCCATCTGAGGTAGCTGTGAAAACTTCCTTTGCATTGCTATTGTGTCCCACAGAGGTGTGAATCTACACTCATGTCCATCAAGCATGTGCAGGAGTATCTAGAAGACCATACTTATTTAAAACCAGGCATACATCATAAACTTATTTCAGACAAATACAAGAATCACAGAATCATAGAATGGCCTAGGTTGGAAGGGACCTTAGAGATCATCTCATCCAACCTTCCTGTTGTGGGCAGGGATGCCTCTCAACGAGACCAGGCTCTACAAGGCTCTGTCCAACCTGGACACCTCCAGGGAGGGGGCAGCCACAACTTCTCTGGGCAATTTATTCCGAAATCTTGCCACCCTCGTACTGAAGAATTTCTTCCTAAGAACTAATCTAAATCTATTCTCCTTCAACTTAAACTCATTTCCCCTTCTCCTATCAGTCAAAGCTCTTGTAAAGAGTCCCTCCCC
This sequence comes from Corythornis vintsioides, assembly GCA_025447755.1. NCBI lineage: Eukaryota > Metazoa > Chordata > Aves > Coraciiformes > Alcedinidae > Corythornis > Corythornis vintsioides. The sequence continues at coordinate 21,680 of JAOEGS010017006.1, read as the reverse complement.
AGCCTTCCTGTAGGTCCCCTTCAGGTATTGGAAGGCAGCTATTAGGTCCCCCTGAAGTCTTCTCTTTTCAAGACTGAACAATCCCTGCTCCTGCAGCCTGTCCTCATAGCAAAGGTGCTCCAGCCCCTGGATCATCCTTGTGGCCCTCCACTGAATGTGTTCCAACAGATCTATGACCCTCTTATGGTGGGGACACCAGAACTGGACGCAGTATTCAAGGTGGGGTCTCACAAGAGCAGAGTAAAGGGTGAGAGTCACCTCTCTTGACCTGCTGGCTATGCTTCTCTTGATACATGCCAGGATGCAGTTGGCTTTCTGGGCTGCATAAGCACACTGCTGGCTCATGTTGAGTTTCTAATCTATCAACACCCCCAAATCCTTCTCTTCAGGGCTACTTTCAACCCACTCTGTGCCCAGTCCATATTTGTGGCTAGGTTGGCCCGACTCAGGTGAAGTACATTGCATTTTGAATGGCAGCACTATATCTTGCAGTACAACAGTTACAGGAACTAGTGTCAAAAAATATGAGATTATTATTTAGAACAAGAGTAAATACAGCATGGAAGCAGTATGACAATGAAATCTTGAGAGAAAACAGTAAAAGACAGAAGCCTAGATCAGGCCCTACATCAACACCATCCATACAGAACATCAGCGCTCTTTATATCTTCATAGACATTTCCTTTCCTAAAACAGAAAGAAAAAACTCTGGAAGATTCTCTCATAGAAAGAATAGATGAGCCCACCCAACAGCTGACTATGTGTTCATTATCTGGATTCTCAACAGATCTCACCATCAGGAAAAATCATCAGCTGAGCATCTTGTATCCATCCCTGGAGGTGTTAAAAAAAATGGGAGAATGTGGTGCTTCAGGACATGGTCCAGTGGTCATGGAGGTGTTGAGTAGAAGATTTGACTGGATGATCTTGGAGGTCTTTTCCAACATTAATGATTCCATGATTCTTTGATTCTATGATTGTTTTCACCAGACATATTATTGCCAAGATACTGCTGCTATTTTACCCTATGCCTTTTCTTCCCAGAAAACTTCAATTGCATGCATGCAGGACTATACTCTCTTATGGATAAACAAATAGTTTATCTCTTTAAAACAATCAAAGAAGCAAACACCAACACCCCTCCCCCCCAAAAAAAACCCAACAACAAAAACCACCCAAAACAAAAACAAAACAAAAAAACAAACAAAACAAAACAAAACAAACAAAAAACCAAGTACTATCTTCTTACTTTTCTTGATGAGGACTGAGTCTGTTATTACTGAAATTTTTCTAATACAGATGTCCAAAAACAACATCTGTATGAATTGTTGAAATTATTGGTTTTGTTTGTTGGTTGGTTTGTTGTTTTTTTTTTAATTTACCTAGGCTTCATTCAGGCTTTGGTTCTAGTTAAGAATTTCTCTGCTAATTTAAAGAACCTCTTCACACTTTATTCCATCTACTGTGTAGGAATTTATACAGAAGGGTGCTGCTGTTCTTCAACTGCTAATACACATATTTCACAACAACAATCTTCCAGGTTGGAGGGCTTAGGGCAAATTTCACATTCATTTGCAATTGAAATTACAAAGAATACTGTTATAGGAAGTCAACCCACAACAATAAGATGAGGGAGCTCAAGGTTATCACAGAGATCTAGGTTCTATTCCATGTATATTTGTTTCTGCAGTAAAGGTGTGATTAAGATTTCTCCACTTCCAGTAGCTTTTTGCTGTTTACTCACTACTATTTACCATTCTTTTAGTCATGTCAGTACCACTTTTTGTCATACTGAAATCTAATTGGAATCAATTTAATAAACTTGATTAATAAATAAGAGATTAGCACAGACACAAAATGAGTAATTGGGAGGAGAAAAATCTCTTAAATTAAATGTCCTAAGTTATATTATGCTGCATGACATTCAAAGATGTAGATTCATGTTCTAGTGGCACTGAAGATTCCAGGGTTACATCACCACGTGAACATGTGAAATTTTCCTTTGAGACATATTTAGCAATGTAGCTGCAAAAAAAGAACAAAGTACATTATCACAGAATGAATAGTAAGTTATTGTGGTGGATTGACATGTGCTGGCTTCCAGATGCCCACCCAACTGCTCTCCCCCTTCCCTCCTTCAAGAGGAGAAAATAAGTTATAAAAGTTCATGAGTCAAGATGAGGACAGTGACATCACTCATCAGTTACCACGACAGGCAAAACAGATTTGACTTGGGGAAAGTTAGTTTATTGCCAATTAAACCAAGAGTTGTATGGTAAGAAACAAAGACAGAAATTAAAACGCCTCTCTCATCCTCCCCCTCTTTTTCCAGACTCCGCCTCAGTCCTTCCTTCCTGACTCATTTATCTTAGAATCATAGAATAGCTAGTGCTAAAAGGTCTTCTAGCCTGATCCCACCTCTCCATTTATCCAGGTCCCTCTGGATGACATCCCATCCCTCCAGCCTTTTGACAGTACCACTCAGCTTGGTATCATCTGCAAATTTGCTGATCGTGCTCACAATCCCACTGTTAATATAATTGATGAAAATATTAAACAGTACAAGACCCAGTACAGACCCCTGAGGGACACCACTTGTCACTCAACTCCATCTGGATAATGAACCTCTGTCCACCACCCCCTGGATACAACCATCCAGCCATTTCCTTATCCACTGAATAGTCCACCCACCAAATCCATCTCTCCAACTTGGTGAGTAGGATGTTGTGGGGCCCTGTTGTCAAAAGTTTTGAAGAAGTCCAGATAGATAGCATCTATAGGTTATCCCTTGTCCAGAGATGTAGTCACCTTATCATGGAAAACCACTAGATTCGTCAGGCAGGACTTGCCCTTGATGAAGCCATGTTGGCTGTCTTTCATCACCCCACTGTCCTCTGTTTACCTTATTAGACCCTCTAGGAGAATCTGCTCCACGATCTTCCCAGGCACAACAGTGAGGATGACAGGGCAATAGTTTCAGGGTCATCCTTTCTATCTTTTTTAAAAATGAGTGTAATGTGTCCCTTCTTCCAGTCCCCAGGGACTCACCTGACTGCCAGAACTTTTCAAATATTATGACAAGTGGCTTGGCAACTACATCAACCAATTCTTTCAGAACTCTGGGATGAATCTCATCAGGTCCTATCAACTTATGTATGTTCAGGTTCCTCAGGTGGTCACGAACCTGATATTCACATACATGGAGGGGGACCTCAGCACTCTGGTCCACACCTTGCAATTTAACTTGGGGGTTAAACTTCTTCCCCTATGAGCAGTGGAGGAGTATGGGAAATAAGTCAGCTCATTACAGTTCCTCTGTGCTGCTCCTGCTCCTCACACTTTTCTCCTACTCCTGTGTGAGCTCTCCATGAGCTCCAGTGCCTTCAGGAAATATTTATCTGCTCTGCTGTGGAGTCATCCACAGGCTGTAGTGTGGATATCTGTTCCAATGTGGTTGTCGCAGTTTAGAGTCAGGGCAGCCCCTTAGACCTGTAACAGGTGCTCTCTGTTAATCCCTCTCTCTCCCCAAAAGGGAAGAGAAAGGGAATAAGGGAGAGAGAGCTATTAGAAAGGGAAACCAGAACAGCTTCAATGGTAATTAAAATAATAATAAAATAAAATATAATAATACTAATAAAATTAATATATACAAATATATACAAAACCAGTATCAAACACAACCCCCACCCTGATGGTAACTATGTCACTGTCAACACTGATCCTGTGAAGCAGGCATCGGGAGAGTCGCAGGCTGAGCCCTGCAGAAGATGGGAGCTGTGTTCAGTAGTTGGATTCTGGTACCAGATTCAGGAACACACAGATCAGGACCGAAGGCAGAACAGACATGGCCCTCCTCAGGTGCTCCAAGGAAAGAGCAGTTAGAAGACCTGAGCCAAGCTGAGTAAAGCTGTCAAAGTGGTCCAAAGAGGACAAAGAGAGGTGCAAGACCCACAAAATCCCTCAGCTTTATGCTGAATATAATGTGTATGGGATGGAATATCTTGTTGATCAGTTTAGGGTCACCTGCCCTGTCCAGTCCTCCTTGCAGGTACAGACTTTCTCTTTCTGCACCCTCCAATGCAGTACACAAGATCCAGCAGTGGCCCTGGTCTGCACAACAATCCTTAGTAGTAACTCTAAACATGGGGTATTATCACTGCTAGTAGCAGACACTGACTGTGAAAACATGCTTCAGACAGTGAAGTTAGTTAGAAAAATAGAGCTGAAAAGGAAAATCACTGAACAGAATTTGTTTTGGTTTCACTCAAACCAGGACAGTGGTCCTATCCTTGTGCATCAGGGGAACAACCTGAGTCACCATGGTCTCTTACAGGGGCTGTAGAAGAATCTCTGCTTTGATGCATTGGAGCACCTTCTTGCCTTTCTTCTCTCACCTTGATGTCTGCAGGACAGGTTTCTCACTCTTTTTTACTTACTCCTCAAACTGCTGTGCAGAGATTTTCCCAGTGGTTGGTGTACTGGAGTTAACTGGAACCATCTGAGTCAGGCACAAAGGTTGACTCTCCACTGCTAAGACTTCAACATCAAAACACAATACAGATAACTGCAAGGTAGTGGGGGGGAAAAAAATGTTTTTGGCGGATTTTTGTTGTTATTGCAAATTGATGTTGTTAAAAAAAATATTAAATGGTGAATTGAGAATAAAGATGTGTCAAGTCCAGAGGTCTGGACTTGTTTTAGATATTCTTATCATCTAATATAATCCATCTTTTCTCTTGTTCGGTGTTAATACACCACTGATTCCTCATAAAAATGATTCCTTAACTCATTACAATCTTTAATGGGCTTTATGCACAATTGTAGTCTCTGTCCTACGTAATTCTGGCTTGTGCTAGTTGGTAGGTATGAGTCCCAGAGAGCCATCTGCTCTCTAACAGTCATCAGTAACTCATCAGTAAGATTAATAAATTTGGCTTTTGTAAATACTGCCTCTTGATTGCAGTGCACACTGTTATTTTAATGCAATCTCAAGGCTGGAAGAATAAGGATTATGGCAGTTCCTCTGGACTTTGTAAGACAAGTAGTGTATTAATTATTTATAGTAGTATACATTTAAACTCTTGCCATTATTAAGCTCCAGAAATTGTAACTCTTCAAATCACCTGGGGTAAGTTGAAGGCTTTATCTAAGGGACAGCAGAAAAGTGGCTGTCACCTATCATTTTGATTTTTCTAATTTTATCAGCCTTAGCTTTGTAAAATCATAGTCTTCCTTCTTCCAGTTCTTAGTGTGCTTTGCATTTCCAATTCCATTTACCATAAAAATGTATTTCACATTACACAGCTCTTATTTTCACCTTTATGGATCAATTAGGTTGTCTCTCTGTGTTCCCAGACAAATGCCAGTGAAGTAATTTCCAATTGAACAGAGTAGTTAAGAGTGCTTGGCGTTTTCTTCAAGTGTAGCTAAAAAGAAAAAGACATAGAGGACCTTAACAAAGATGAAGCTGGGGTTAAATTTGGTCTGCCTACAATTAAGTATCTTGAAGATAATGAACAGACAAAACTGGTGTTAGGAATTTACTATTCCCATTGATTAATTAAGCAAACCACAAAAATAAGAAGACTTCCTCTACTGTATAAGAAATCAAATAATAAAGGAAAATCCCAGGGCTGAAACAAAGATGATAACACATTAAAAAATTACTCCAATCTACTCCAATATTCACCAAGACCAACAAGAAAGAAGCTTCAGCCTGGTCCATATTTGCACTTGAGCTGTAGGGGTTGGCAAATCTAATACTCTAAGAGTATGTATTAAAGGTGGATGGCATTTGTCAATGAATTTTCAGAAAGCTCTGTGCTTCCAAAACTATAGTTTCATTCCAATTATTATTTAATTATCCATACAAAAAGAAAGAAGCTACTATAAATGAACAGAATAGTGATACCAGAATATCTAATAAAAATCTGGCTAAGGTGTTCACTGGGCTCTGGAAAAAGTTCAGGAAAAAAAGTGGCTCTAACTTGAATTTCTAACGTTGTAGATAAATGTCCAGATATTCTGATTATTGGACATTTTCTCTGTTTCACCATAAAAATCCAACCTGCATTGGGAGAATTAAATGAATTGGCATTTCCTAGTGAAAGCCTTTATGACTATGAAACTCCTAGTGTATTTTTTCGTCAGAGCATTAAGCAAGAACACATATCTTGCAGTACCAAGGACTATTCATAAAGAATACATGTTTTTTTGCAGAATACCTCAGCATTTATAGTACTAGCTTGGGTATAAGATTCCTACTCTACTTCATATATTATCAGCAGTTAGTTCCTCAGAAAAGCTCTTAAGAAGTTTTTACATGCCTGACTCCTAAATCTAACCTTTCTAGATCCATTTACTACATTATTCAGAGCTTCTCAGGGCAGCTTCAAGACCAAAATAAGGTCATGTTTTTACTATCAGTGCCAGAATGCCCTCCAGGCTGCTTTAATTCCCTGTGCAAGGTCTCAGCTGCTACCCCCGAGATGTTCTCTATTACTGAATCCCTCTGTATTTAACAGCGATTGACAATACTTGCCTTGCATTTAGAAATGATCTAGTCATAAATGTTTTAAACTTGTTCATTCCTTAGTGGGAACTAGTGATCTACACCTCCCACACTCAGCAGGTGGGTTTATCTCCAACACAGCAAAGAGAAGAATCCCTGTAAAGGACTTGTTTCATGGAAGATTCAGAGGGCCAAGGGGGTGTAAACAGCCTGAGAGAAATCACAGGGAGGGAAGGGAAGCAGGCTATGTTTGTCAGGAGTTCCAGCAGCTGTTGCAAGTCAGGGTCTTGGAAGGATTGCATCAGGTGGATTGTCCTCAGTTTTGGGGGTACTGTAAGACTTCTCGGGGGAAAACATGGCCTGGAATGATTATGCCTAATGCTAAACCAGAGAAAACCTCTCTTCACACCAATGCACTGGAGTGTGTCCTTAGGGTCTGCATTAAGAACTGGCTTTGCCTGGGTAATTTATAGATGTCATTTGGTGTGACCTTAATACCAGCAGAGATCTAGTATATGCCATCTAATTTCATTATGAATCATGTACTGACTTCTCTGTGGACAAAGAAGTGTATTTAGCTGGCAAATGATGCCTAAACCTGTGGAAAATCAAGTCAGTGAATTTCTTAATGACATTTTCCACTTCCCCAGTGACCTTTATTTGATGGTCTAAAAACACTTCATGAAAACATACATTTGTTACAATGAAAACAAGTTGGAAGATTATTTTATTTTGTTTTGTTCCCTGTGGAAAATGTTGAATTCTCTCTGAAAAATTAAAAACAGAAAAATATCCTGATTAAAAACTTATGACTTAAGCAAAATCTCTCCATTCAAGAACACTGCTGTAGATTTCAATTTGAATTATATGTGTAATCCCTCATTCTCTAGTTCTCTTCTGTGAATTGTGCTTCTTGTTCAAACTGTACCTTCCATTGCATTCCAAGTTCTCCTCCTCCCCAGAATGAAGCTCTAGGAGGCTCTTGAACATCACTATGCTGTGTAAGAACAGAAGTGATTAACCACATGTGGAGCTATTTCATACTCAGAACCATTTTTCACTTTCTCATAAACACAACTTCGAGACAGTTATTTATTATAAAAAATTTCTTACAGTTTTCTAGTTGGAGACTGTTGGTTGTGGTCAGCAGGAGTTTAGTAACTCACCCTAAACACCTCCAGAGCATCTGGGAAGCACCTTTCTGAAAAGACAATTTTATAAAACATGGTATGTGTGTTTCTTTGTTAAGGATTATAACAGCTCATTCCATGACTGAGAGAATGATGTGCAATGACTGCCATGAACTACAATTTTATATTATCAAGGTCTAACAGCACAGTTTCTCACTTTTTACCACTTTGCCACACATAGATATATAGTCTGGCTTATGTCTAGACCACAGGATATTTTTCCAAGAGCACAATACCTCTAGGAATAGCCTCCTATACACATAAACATCAGATACACATATGTGGTTATTTCCACCATGTAAATTTTAAGATTGCTTATGTAATAAATGCAATTTAAAAATAGGAAAAAAAAAAAAAAAAGCAGTTGTGGAAAGCAATGATGACTAAAATATAGAAAAAAAATAGACTGTTTCAGTTGGAAGGGACATAAAAAAATCATCTAGTCCAACTGATGGAACAGTTCAAGGCTGACCAAAAGCTAAAGCATGTTATTAAGTTCATTGTCCAAATGCCTCTTACACACTTACAACCACTTCTCTAGGAAGCCTGTTCCAGTGTTTGACCACCTTCTCTGTAAAGAAATGTTTCCTAATGTCCTTCCCTGACACAGTTTTGAACCACCATTCCCTTATATCCTATGACTATGATACCAAGGAGGAGAGATCAGCACTTCTCCACTTCCCCTCTTCAGAAAGCTGTAGAGATCAATAAGGTCACCCTCAGCCTCATTTTCTCCAAACTAGACCAGACCAAAGTCTTCAAGGGACACTCCTTCCAGCTTTTTACCAGCTTTGTTGCCCTTCTCTGGAGGAACATTCACATACTTAAATTTTGAGGCCCAGAGCTGCACACAGTACTCAAACTATGTGCTCTGTTATTGCCAGAGTTATGCAACTAATAAACCAGCCTCTGAAAAGGAAATCTTGAAGGACTCAGCACAAAATTTATTCAAAGTCCACAAGAAGGCCGATGCAAGGTTAAGGGAATTAGGATAACTGAAAAAGGTGCCAAAACACAGTAGAAAACACAGCAATCTGCTAGGCATATTAAAGATGTGAAATGAAAGTAAAATTGCAGAAAAAGTTAAGATAAATGACAAGGATTTCTCTTTTTTTTAAGAACATGTTGAACGAGAGGTCATTGGAAGAGACAGTGGAAATTCTAAGAGCCAGCCTGGGTAATTTACTGACTGAAGAGACAGAAATAACTAAACCACAATCAAATGAATTCTTTGCCTCTGTGTTCACACAGAAGGTTCAGGGACAGATGTCAGAAACAGACATAAATTTCCCAGGAGAGCAAAAAAAAATATCGAAGGAGGTGAGATTCAGCCGGAACAGGTGATCAAGGAATTAGAACATCTGAAGCTTAACAGAACTCCAAGACCTGAAACTATCCCCTTGAGGTTTCTAAAAAGATTTGCAAAAAAATAGGATGGCAGAAACATTTCCAGATGGAAGTGAAACCTTTTTGAAAACAAGGAGAACATGACTAGACTATATGAATAAATACAATTTAGAATAAATAGGACAAAACCTGCTTCATTCTGCTCCAGTAAGTGTGGAAAGTGCAATCACAGCTGAATCAGCATGACAATCCCACAGCATAAACTCTGTGAAACCACTATGGAAGTGAATTTACCTACCCAGAGTTCAAAAAGTATGAACTCGTTTTATGAATTCACATTTTCTTTGGTGTTTTTGGTTTCTTTGTTTTTAGAAAGAATCATACATTTCAAGTCAGCGAGTCTTACTGAGGATAGGATTCATCTGACCAAAGGCAGATTTCTTCACCTGCACCATTTTCTTAGTTCTCAGAAAGCCCTTTGTTTGAACATGAAGGCAGAGTTAATCAAACTGTGCTTTACCTGTCTCTTCGATCAGCAAATTGCAACTTAGCTTGCTGCTGTGTCTGGAAATAGTTCACCCTTATAGTTAGTGAAAAAAAGAAAGCAGGCACTTTCAGGGCTTGAGTCCAGTCAGCCTGAAGCAGACATCTAAAACTGGGCAGTTAAAGCACACCTGAAGAATCTGCTTATTTTTCTACTTTGTTAGTGAAGAAATGCACAGATAGTAGCTTGCATGCACATTTGCATTGTAGATATCCAAAGGTGGATAAGATTACTCCTACAGCAAATGTTTTTAAGCTATACAGTGCTTCAATACCAAAAGCTAATTCAGACAAAATCTATTCCTTTCTTCTTAAATCTTGCTGATGTGGTGCCTCACCCTGTTCTGTTCTGTCCTGGGCTGGGAAAAGGATCACAAAATACTTAGAAGTGATAATGACATGCAAGAAAATATTTTTCTAGGAAAGTAACTTCTCATCAGAGCTCAGAAGCGTTTGTGGGGGAACCAGTGACCAAATCTAATGCTGCCATTTTGTTTTTATCTGGTAATATGTCTGGATGATGATCTTGTATGGTATTAATTTTTAAAGCATTCTCTGTCATGAGTCTGATATTCTCCATCTAGTACTTTTCCTGGACAATTCACAATTGCTTTTGCCTGCAATGTCTACAAATGCACTTGAACTCAGTTTATGAGTACAGATAGCCAGAGAAATCAGAGATGGGGCTACACCATGGAAAATTATACTTAAACAAAGACAAAATTATTTCATTTTGATGGAAGTTAGGTGAAGATTGTGTGGTTGTCCTTTTATTTGAACCAGCAAGAGCGGTCTCTTAGGAATGCAACAATAAGAATGTTCCTTTCTATTATCCAGCACAAGCTGTGCTTGAAAACTCCAAAAGAGTCACAGTGGCTGGGTCACTCCAAAGGACATATTCATTAACAAGAATAAAGGTATAATCCAGATTATAGTGGACAAAATTAAGAGAGTGAAGACAAAGCAGTGGATGTTGGCAGCCAATGTTTCTTTTCCCCCTCTGCTCCTGCAGTTTTCTTTTCTACATTCTTTGTGCTGTTTATTCACCCTGCTGACTCTTCACTTTAGCTACTCCATAAAAGGCTCTCCATTGTCCATCACCTATATGGAAGTGAGTGCAAAAGGATTTCTATGCTTCATAGCTCACACTGCATCTCTTCTGTGTGTGCCTCAAACAAAAATCAGTGTATTACAGAATCCTGCATAATGATGTCCTATTTGATTTTATGTTAGGGAGACAAGTTTTTCTGTCTCAGAGGAACAGGCTGGGTGCAGTGCATCATAAGCATAAAAACAGGTTGTGTATGTATTTTTTATGTACACACACACATTGAAGTATGCAAATTAGATTTTACCTGATGTGCCACCAAAAGAAAGAGAAAAAAACTTCAGAGACAATCAAACAACAAAAAAATCACAATCATACTTTTCACCAAATCATTCACTTCCATTCTCTGTTTCAAAATTTTAAGAAAAACAACCTGTTGTTTTAAGTCTTGTGAAAGGTGTTCACTTTCTTTTCCATATTTTATTATTTTCCTCTGGCAGATACACAATTAGAAGAGAAAAGAAACATATATAGAGAAAACTGTTTTTCTTCCTCAATACCCTTTTTCAAAAATTACAGATAAAGGAAAGATTTTACTCTATGTTGTCACAATAAAATCATATAAAAGCTCAGAAACAATATCTTTCTATTGATAAGAAGTGTGCTAGGGACAGGAAGTGCATCTCCTTGCAATCCTGAAAGCACCATTTCCCTCTAGTTGCTACTGTTTAACTATCAAAAAAGTAAGTTTAAAGAATTGTCTTCAAACAGAAACCGAAAGGTAAATACTTAACTACAGGTAGGCCTGTAAGTCAGAATAGTGATGGAATAAATGAGATTTTTAAATACTCAGAATACTTCAAGATCATTGTTCAAGTGATTGCAGTGTCAATTCATCAAGTATTGCTGAGTTGCATGTAGAATGGGGCTACAGGACTGCGACATGCAAACCTAACAGCTCCTGGCTTATTTGCATGAACAGTGGGGATGCAAAGGGCTAAGAGGAAAGTATTCATTTAGTTAAAATTTGCCATCCTACCTATCTGCTCTATTTGATACCATTTCTGGTTTCGTAAGGAATCAGCCTTTATCCTTTGCATGTGTAGAGAAGTTTTGTGGATTCTACAACTGCAGAGAGTTCAAGTAAAAGCTAATTGAAAGCATTCCTCCTCATTATTTCCCTCTATCTCTCCTTATGAAACAAAAACATTCTGAGTGAAATCCTGTCCACCAAAACCAATAATCAAAGTCCTTGTTGGCATCAAAGCGGGATGTTTTTGTCCTTTGACAATAGGAAACTGTCTGAAAAAAAATCACTTGACATTTTTGACATTCATCTCTCTTCATAAAAAAATGGATACTAATAAACATTTCTTAGTAGTGACTTAGAGAATGATTTCATGTCACCTATTGCAAGCTTTATTTGGTAGAACTAGCGTTGATCTTTTTCCATGTGTTGCAGCTATGCAGAATTTTGTGTACTGGACATCAAAGAGGAAAACTTCCTGGTAAATGTAATAAATAAAGGCAATGTTGCAAAGTGGTGAGAGGGTCTTGAAGAATGCACACCAGCAAGAAACACTTAAAACAAAAAAAAATCAATAGAAAGGTCTCGCCTTTCTTTAGACATCTAAGTGAGCAATAGTTTGGAGAGTAAGTATATAATTTGCAAAAGTCACTGTGACAGTCCTGTAGATCTTTCAAGTGGAAGAATAAAATAATATACCTTATTTTGCAGCAGATTTTTCGAAATCCAAAGGATTTTTCTTGTTTTCTACTGCTTGTAGAGATATGTAAACACAGCAAATGCTTGATGGCTTTTGTAGTCAGAGTTTGGCATCAGTTCATACAGTTTTAGTGAAGTGCACTTGTGATAGCAAATTGTGCATAAACTATTACTAACAAGTTTGTTGCCCTCTCACAGTGACTCTGTTTTCTTTTGCATCACAATATTAATTTTGAGGTATTGTACCATCTGTAATTGTTAAACCAATGCAAGGAGTTTACACAGCAAGTTAGACTAGCATAATAAAAAAAAAAAAAAGTTTATCAATCTGGTTGTAACTGATTTTTCTTTTTTCCCTCCAAATTACACATTTGTTAGAATATGAATGCTTATGTTACTGAGACTGATGATACCCTTCTGAGCAATCAGATGAAGATAACTTACATTGTGTACTGACTTCAGTGGGAAAATATCATGCAAGGCATTTTACAAAATTAAGTTTAGAAACTCTCAATTATTAATATTTAGCTACTTATTTGGACATCTAATTGCCCAAAACATCAAGTAGACTGAAAGGATGAGTGCTGAGCTACCTTTAAGTCTTTGTGTAGAAGCTTTTAAGAAAATCGCAAACAAGAGGACCATAAAAAGCCAGAAAAAATATTTTATGATGCCTTTATCTCCCTGTTCATTTATCTTGTTAGTTCTATATTGTTTTCTCCATTACTTTCATAATATATATGAAAATCTTAAACATTATCTTACCTCAAAATTTATCAGAGATCCTACTAATTAGGCTCTTACAGGAGATGAAGTTATATAATCTTTAAAGAATTTTATTTCACAACATTCTGTTATGGAAGAAAGCTATATATTTCACACATGGGAAACTAAAGCACAGAGAAGCTAATGAATAGACCAAAAATATAATTCAGGCATCTGTCTTTGAATACACTAATAATTTAGAAATCAAAAATCCCCCCGAAAGCCTTAAGACTCCCATTCATCTTATCTTAGAGATCCTAAATTCCAATGATCTTTTACTTTGTGACCTTAAAAAAATCTCACTAGATTAGCACATGTACTTAGGCATCTAAACTCTAGCAGGCTTCAGCAATACAATTAACCTATCCATTAAGTAAATCTATTTAGAAGCACCAGACATTCTTTTGCTTAAATTCCCTTCCCTTCCACTCTCAGTGTCCATATTAAAATTCTAGCATAAAGGACAGGATTTGAAAACTGATGTAGCTGAAAGATGTTTAAACGGGGAATTTGGATGCCTTAAATTTTTGATACTTAAATCCCAAAACGGTATCCAAACTCTACCCAAATGACAACAGTAAGATGGAGCACAATCTGTTCTGTTCAAGCATCTTGTTTCTTTGATACCACATGAAAATAGACAACATATAAGCAAGAGGATTTGCCATCTCACTTGTTATAAGGACATGATCTTTTGCACAGTATCGATAAGGTATATTTTTGTACTAGGACTGCTCAGCACGGGTTACTCTTAGCAGTTGGTCCCTATAACTGTTTCAAAACAGGTTCTGAATACGGAATCCCAGTTGGATTCCAGATTCTTTCAGTGTCTCCTAGGATGTACCTCATTCATCGTGCTCCCTGGCACACTGGGCATTTTGTCGCTTGTACCTACAAACTAAATAATTTAAATGCTATAGTGAGTTTCTGGGTGAATATGAATTCACAGATTCACAGATTCACATATATTAGGGGTTGGAAGGGACCTAGAAGATCATCTAGTCCAACCCCCCTGCCTGAGCAGGATCACCTAGACCAAG
>JAOEGS010017005.1:37756-62780 GCA_025447755.1 Corythornis vintsioides | reverse complement strand
AAACATTAATGAGGTCCCCCCTCAGCCTCCTCTTCTCCAGGCTAAAGAGCCCCAGCTCTCTCAGCCTCTCCTCATAAAGGATCTGACACCCAGGATTGTAAAGGATTTCCACAAAGCAAGGGAGGGAAGAGTTTTGTGGAGAGGATCAGTCTGTGAGAGTCTGGAAAATCTTTTCTAGACCTATGTGGTTATATCAATGTAAGGCCCTTGTTTTGAGTCCATTCACTTTCAGATTACACATTACTTTCAGTCTTTTAAAAAAGTTATTTCCTTTTTTTCCTACAAAAAAAAAAAAATACAAAAATAAGGGAGTGAATGACTAAAACTGGATTTTGGAAAGCCAAAACTTATTTTGTCAGCTCTTCAAAACATCGTCAATTTCACTGTGGTCCCTTCCTAGAAGTCTCTTGGGCAAGAATGTGCAGTGTGATGTGAACCTCATCATTTACTAGATGTAGAATATATAAGCACCTCTCCTGCAGTGTGTTTAGGATGTTGTTAAATTTACAAGGGGGGAAAAAAGGAGAAAGAAAGATTATGACACAGAGCTTAGAAGCCAACCAGACTTTGCAGAGGCCTATTAAAAAAAAAAAAAAAAGAAATCAGGGCATGACTATAAAAAATCAGATTAAAAACTATGTATATCCTTTTTTTTTTAATTTAAAAATCCTGCCTCAGGGCCAAGCTTGGAAGCAGACGGGTTATAGGGATCATCGCTATCAAAATCACTTTAGCTGCAATTCATTCCTGTTGGCTTCTGACTTTATTCATTATGAGCTTCTTCTAGAGATCTTGATTTTAATAGAGCTGGTAAACATAGGGGAGACTTTCCTAAATCTCACCTGGTGATCTGGGGGAGAAGAATGATACGTGAAACAATTGAGCAGCAGGCAGCATGCAATTTAATATACACAAGAATTCTCTTCAAATTGGAGATGTCATGCCCTTTGTTAAAACTGGGGTACAGTTTTGTCTTGTAGTGTTTTCTGAAAACAAAAAGCTTGTGAAAAGATGTAAAAAATGAGCAGAACAACAAGAAAAAATAATCCTTATTTTCAAACAAAGAATCTCTTTATCCCATTCACAAAGATGAAAGAGTTCATCAGTAAATGAGATTTGAAACCTCACACTGATGGTTTTTGACAGTACAAATGGAAACCCATGAAAGCAACCTTAGGACAGAGGCCAGCAGGGATTGTGGGGAACTTGGAGAATGAACTCCTGCTTTTGCTTTTTGAGGTGGCCAAGTTCAGGGGTGAGGAATATTGGCAGGGGACAGTAGGGAGAGGTGGAGCTTGTAGCTCTTCATGCTCTACCTGTTCTGTGGACAAACAGAATCTTTTAGACCCCAAAGTTTTTCACGTCCCCAAATCACCTTCCATTCCTACTAAATTAACAATACTGATGTGAATAAACTGCAAAACCAGGTAAGATGCTTCTTTCACACTGAAGTTGGTTTGTTTTCAGAAAATAAGTTAAATAATGGTTTCAGCATTAATACTGTCCTATCTCAGGAATTGTTGAAGTTTAGATCCCAAAATACAGTTAGAGTCCTGCAAAAATTGAAGAAATGGTAAGATATCTTGTGATGTTGATCTTGGTTAGTTGATTCCATGTGCTTTGAAACCAATGAAAGAACTCCCATTATTTATGGTGTTATAACCTTTATCAGGCTGTACTTGTTTGGGGTGATATATAGTTAATGTTTTGTCAATGCCAATTTCTCACATGAAATAAAGATGAGGCGTGATGAATATTTACTGCATATTTACTGTAGCTATCTCTATGTTATGTGATAAGTTTTTCTTTAATATTGTCTCCATCCTTAGTGCTGGACATACATTAATTGACCCAGGAGATTAATATTTCTGGCTCACAACATTCAACAATGGGCTCCCCTGTCATCATAAACATCTCCTTCCTTGACTTTTAGACTGATTCTTCCCCTCACCCTAAAATCCCTCCCATTGTCCTTCTTTAGTAGGGAGGTGATTGTGCCCCTGTGCTCAGCACTTGTGAGACCACACCTTGAATACTATGTCCAGTTTTGGTCATCACAGAACAAGAAGGACATTGAGGTGCTGGAGAGGCTGCAGAGAAGGGCACCAAAGCTGGTGAAAGGGCTGGAAAGCCTGGCCTATGAAGAGCAGCTGAGGGAACTGGGTTTGTTTAGTCTAGAAAAGAAGAGACTGAGAGGAGACCTTATTGCCCTCTACAGCTACCTAAAAGGAGGTTGTAGTGAGGCTGGTGTTGGACTCTTCTCTCAAATTAGTAATGGTAGGACGAGGGGAAATGGCCTCAAGCTGTGTCAGGGGAGGTTTAGATTGGATATTAGGAAGAAATTCTTCAATTAGAGGGTAGTTAGGCACTGGGACAGGCTGCCCAGGGGGGTGGTGGAGTCACCATCCCTGGAGGGGTTTAAAGAATGAATAGATTCGGCGCTTGAGCATTTGGTGTAGTGGTTAGAGAAATGCTAGGACAAGGGTTGGACTTGATGACTCTGGAGGTCCTTTCCAACCATATTGATTCTGTGATTTTCCCCTCCTCTTAGAGCTACATTAATTCTGGCTGGGAGTTTTCTAGAGGCTGGTAAATAGTTCAAAAATACTTAAAACCTAGGATTGGACAAGAAGTGTAAGAAGAATTTTCAATTAAAATATCAGGAACACCCCAAAAAAGTCAGCATGGTAGGGTGCATCATCATTTCTTGGATGCACAGATCATTCCATAAGCTTCCAATCATGTATCTGGAAAAAAAACTATTTTATGGGCCACCTATTCACATCAATTTTAGATCATCACTGACCATTTTGCATGCACAGTCACTAGTGCTTGGCAGAAAACACCACGTATTTATTATGAGGAATATTCAGAAGGCCATCTACTAAAAAAAAATCAGGGCTTTTGGAATGAATTACATATAAATACTTTTTCCATGCATAGGAAATAAAAACTCTGTGATAGCCATCTGCTCCTCAGCTGTAAAAGGCAGAGGTGAAGAAACCCTAAACAATACTCTGAATTTCAGTCTTACTGAAATCAGTACTTGGTGAAAAGGTCTGGGTAAAGTCACATGTGAAGCATAACTTAATTTAGGGATTAATTCTATAGTGTAGTATAGTCTACATGCTGTTTCTGGTGCCAGTTATTCCCAATTAAATTGCATTACTTCTCACCCTTGTAGGACTGGGTCATAGATTTCTGCATTTGAACATGATAACATATTTCCAGCACAGATGAATCCTTGAAGCAAATCTCAGAACCTAGGATGTGTGTCCAGTTCCCATCTCTGTCATTCTTGGGAAATACTATCTCAAGCAATGCAGTTGGAGAAACAAGTTAGAGGAAGAGGTGCTTTGTGAGGTAACTTCACCTGTAGGGCTTGGCAGATAAAAAGCACCAGTTTGAGTGAATTTGGAATAAAGTCATAGTGTGAACTGATAGAGCTCCAGGTGAGTAACACCTCTAGCTACTCAGCTGTCACTAACACATGTAGCTGCATACCCAGAGGAAAGGTGTTTGTGCAGAAAAGCTACAAGGGTGGCACAGGTTCTGGAAGGGTTACAGGGTTGCAAAGGAGAGCTTCTGAGATTAGTGCTGGTTTCAGTTTTCCACCTACTTTCTTGCTTATGGATAGTAAATGAATAAAGTTGGTAAGGGTCCTAGTCTGAAGGCTGAATTGCCTCAGGTAAAGCTTCTAGAGATTTCTCTGAGAGGGAGCTCAGTCATCAGGACTTTGCTGTGTTTATACTGATCTGGTCTTTATAGGCCACTTACTTCTGCAGCCCTTCAGAAATCATCCATTACTATACATGTTTTGCAAGTGCCAAGAGATAAGATCATTTTAGCAGAAACTTTCATGAGTTCTCATAGATACAATCAGACAAAAACTTCATTCAGGCTCTGATGTATGCATCTTAACAGATGTGTCCAAACTCAAAGGAATCCCATGGGAACAGTGCAACTGAATCTCTTTGTCTCTATTGATAGTTAAAAGAGTTATTCTTAGACACTGGATGGTCCATCTGTGAAGGAATTTGTTCCAGACAAGGGAAAAGAAACATCTTTGCAAGGAGTTTCCATGGGACTGAGGAGGCAGGTTGGTCAATCATTAGAAAAACTGCTGAAGCCATTTTTATGATTTTTAGACAATACATAATTCTTGCAGAGACCTGAGATTCTGGTAGGGAATGAAAGTTGAGAAGGAAAGTGAGGCATGGATAATTTTTGAAAAATCCATGAAACAGTCACTGGCAAGACATTGATATGGGGGAGGACTTCCTAAAGGTATACTTTAGCAAGGGACTGGGGAATTTTTATGCATTAAATAGAAAGCATTTTATAAACACATGTGATGGACCACATCTGAGCCCTTTGTCTGTACATGCTCCAGTACTGTGGCTCACTTGGTCCAATTCCAGCATTTTTTAACTTTCACTGGATGGGAACTTTGAGGCAGTCTGTTTACTCTTCCTCCTAAGTTCTGATTTTTGTAGCTTGATAACCTTCCAGCATAATGGGGAATAGGCAGAGAGGGAACCTCACAAGGTTCCTGAACTCCCCAGAGTATTCAGAGTGGACATGGAAACTCCTAAATTCTCATATTCTGGAGCAGCTGGAGCATCCAGCCATTCCCTTCCCATGAATCAGCAAGCTGGATTTGCCTGGGGCTAATATAGTGGCTAGGTGGATCTGAAGGTCCTTTGGCCACATCTTTATGTTTTAGGTTTCCTCTGTTTCTCTTTGAGGTTCTGTGGCAGGAAGAGAATGGTTACATGCCTTTATGGGCTTCCCTCTGCCTCTGGCACTTTGTGTCTGTGATTGCCTAGGAACTGCTCTGGAGCTTTCAGATGATCTCCACTCTCAGAGGGGAGGAATGGAGCCCTGATTCTACCAGCTTCCTTGTTTTCAGAGGCAGGCAGCATGTCAATAGTGATTTCATGTATATTTTTGCAAATCTATGTATGGTATGTGTTAGCTAATGCTGAATATTTTTGGATTTCTTTTTAGTGATCTAAGAAATGTTGTATGTTTAGATATCTATTTTAGACGATATAATAATAATGGGACAGGCCTTTTCTGTAGCAAGCTGAATTGAAAGCAAGGACGTTCACAGTTCTGAAATACTGATGTCATGACATTTATTTATACTCCTGTCTTGCAGAACATGTGAAATTTTGTTTATAAATGCTTCTCTTTTTTACAATCATAAGAGGTTTCTATGTCCTGTAGGTTTATATTTCTGTTTGTAATATTATCAAAGAAATGTCAGCCAGGAATGACTTGGGTTTGTTGTTTTTTTGTTGGTTTTTTTTGTTTTTTTTTTATAGAAGCAGATATATGTCACTTGAATTGTGTAAAGACAGAAATAAGTACAAGTAATGGTATGTAAAAAAAAGCTGAGCTCACCCTGCCATGTCTGTTGAAAAAGCCATCAGAATACACTGAAGAATTGGCAGTGTAAAATGTTGTACTACTGATAGGAACTGGTCTCTATATTCCTAATCATCACACTGAGTTCTGTTAGGTTGGTCTCTTGAGCTTTTCTTCTCATGAGAAATGACTAATAGCATATGGTACTCCAGCAATGAAGTCACTGAGTTTGTTTTCAGAAGCAATTGTGTCACTTCAGAGACTGAGTTTCACTGATGCGTGTCAGTTACATTTATAATAATTTTTTTTTAATTGAAATTTTGTCTCGTAATCCTAATTGTTGATTTTCTGATTTGGTGACCTTCTAACAGTGGCTTGATGCCAGGCTGCCAGCTCTTGTGGTATTCAGTGCTTTTTCTCACTGCTCTCCCTTTAGAGGACTCTCAGTGATAACATACATCATTTCAGCTTTGGTTTAAAAGATCCATGCAAGTTTTTAGCTTTCATGAATTCAGGGGAGAAATTGAAGATCTCCCCACAGTGCATCTAATCTTCCTAAGTACCAGGGAAAAGGACAAAAAGTCTTCTTGCTTTTTACAATTCCATAGCTTCCATTCTTAAGATTTTTGAAGTGGCTTAAGTTGCTAATACTGTGATACTTCTGTTGGTAAGCCATGCTGCAGCCACCATGATATACTGTAACAGTCTAACAAGATATCTGCAGTCTGCTTCTGAGTTTGCCTGTTCCTGTCTTCAGAGCCTGCCCCCTACAGATTTTAAATTACCATTCCATAGGTTGTGAGTCTTCCAGTAAATCCATCTTTTATTTATTGGATAAGTGCTTCAGCTTCACTCATGAAACAAGTGACTGATGGATAGCATGTAACTCTCCATCATTGCTCCATGTACTCAGATGTTCTGGTACTCTTTTGTTTGGGACTGTTTGCTGGTTTGGTCGTATATGTGGTTTGTGGGTTTTTTTAGTAACAGTCTCAAGAATAGTGTTTTCTTCTTCCCCCCCTTGAGCTAGCTTACCTTCCATCATCCTCCATTCTGAAAATTAAAGCCATAATGTCAATTCTGCTGCAGAATTTCTGTAACCTCTTTGATTACCTTTACTGCTTTCTTAGATCAGAGGTCTGGCAACCCACTGAGTCTACTACTTGCCTACTTAAATCTATAAATCCACATAATCTACAGCACTTCTTAGGTACTGGTCATTGCCCTGCAAGCTTTCACCATCTGATGGGTTTAAATAATGTTTTATTCCAGTATTTATCTTTATACCTTTAATGTTTGGGGATTTTTTTTCTTTAAATTTCCTTTTCACCCTACCTAATCTTTGTTTTACATCTGGCCTGCTACAGTTTATGTTCAATTCTATTAGTGTCACTTGGGCATGATTTCCATGTTTGGAAGGATACATTTTCAGCTTTAATGAACTCTTATACCTTGTTATTTAACCACTGTAGCATTTTCTGCTTCCTTACTTTTTGTCGTTGTTGTTGTTCAATATGCATATGGACTCCAGTTCTTAAGGCCACTTCCCTGCTGATCTTACGGATTTTGATTCCTTATCTTTTCATTTCAGACTCAGATTTCTGACTAACTTCCTCTTATTTTTTACCTTTTAATAATAGCTTCTCCAGAAGTTGCACATACCAAATCTGCCACTTTATATGATATGCATAAAGGATGTCAAACATAATAATGCCATATCATTGTTATTTCATGTCCTAACCACACATGCCACTGCTGTCATCTCCTCTGTCCTAATCGAGTGAGAAGACTAAACCAAATATGCCATTTCCCTAATGTGGTGTGTGGAGGGACACTTCATGCAGCAAAGTCCAGTGTTTGACAGGTAACTCGTACTTGAAGGAAACTGAACCAGCTACATGTCCATCTTCTTTTGTCCTACTGTGTGTTGTTAAAATGCTGCATAACTCAGTGCTTGCCTCTCTCTTGGATAGTCCATTGTGTGCTATGGGGAGACTCCTTCCATGCTATGAGAAACCTTGACTGATGCAGCAGTTGCTTGGTTTGTTGCAAGTATGCAGCTCTAAAGTTATAGATGTAAAAACAGGCTTCTTCACCTTCTGTTCCTTTTCACCACTGTGATCTCTCTAGCATTGGAGCTTGTTGCTCTTTTTTTTATAATTCCACAGTCACTTTCTCCTCTTTTCTCTTGTTTACCTATGGTAGAATAGCCATGTAATCTTTGTGCTGAGATCTCAGTCAATAACTTTAGAACAAGGTAGGGCCAGAGCAGTATTTGAAAGAGAGAAAAAGAAAACAATTCTTGTATTGTTCTTAGCTGAACAAAGAGAGCTCTTTCATTTAAATTGCTTTTGAAGTGAAGCCTTAAGGTTGTACTAGGAGAGAACATGAAACATAAAACCAAGGTACAGCTTAGTACCACCTACTAGTGTTTATGTACACTAAATGTACTCTGCTAGGGGACATTGTGGAGGAAAATCATTGCATTTCCACAAGAAATGTGGTGGCCACAGTGACTCATTCTGGCTGGCACTGTGCATTTGGGTTCCCAAGGATGCCAATGATTGGTTCTAGAGTGAATGCCAATGCACTATCTTTTCACTTGTGTTTTCTGTGACTCTTTCATTGTCCATGATATGTTTTACAAGGCTAAAATAACATGAGATCTAGTCTTACATATCTACCACTCAGGGACTGAAATACAAAGACAATTCCAGATTTCTAGTTAATCTGTCATCACAAATAGCTCCTTGAGGAATTAACTGCATCTGTAAAACACACACACACACACACACACACACACACACATATATATATGTATGTTTGTATATATATAAAACCAAATCCTAGAACCCCCTAATCATCCCATTTTTCTTGTGTTAAACACTGAAAGGATCTCTGCCCGTCTGGGATGTGGAATGTATACTCCATATCAATCTGTGACATGTGGTGAAATGCTGCTTCTTGAAAGCCCAGAAGAGAGAAGTAGTATAAATTAAGAGTAATCTCACAACAGCTATTTTTGAGTCCTTAACCAGTGAAAATGTAAGTGTAGCAATATTGTGCATCTATTAAAAATCTTGAAAGGCTCTTTATAACTAGATGATAGGAGTGATAACGTGTAATTTATTGATGTTACACAGATAGAGAAGAAACCACAAAGTAGCAATTTTTGTGTGAAAAGGGGTATGATAGAGAAAATAAAAACAGAGCAAGGGACTTCTTCCCACAGCTTCATGTCTGTGTGTGCAACCATGTCAACTTAAAGAAAAATAACTTGTGCTTTAATCCTATGCAGTGTTTCAAAACAGGGCATATCCCCTGTATTCGAAAGTAAAACTCCCAGAGGCTATCTAATGTTTTTGGCTGAGTAGAATGTGCTTGAAGGCAGACCTGAGAAATAACTCTCTGCTCAGTATCACCTGTGGTGATATATGCTTGTGTATATATGTAATTCCTGGGCCTTTTTGCTGGAGAGGATAAAAGAAAAAAATCATTAAAACAACGTACACATTTAGTGCTACAGATCCATCTGATGATACCAAGCCACATATAAATGCTGTGTTCTCATTTATTGCCTTCATTTATTAGCTTAAAGCATTCTGCCATACACTGCTCTTACTATCAAAACTAAGTAGGTGATTTTGGAAATAAGTTTGCTCCCAGGGATTGCAGAAGTCTCACTGAGGACAGAAATTTTCCCTGTGGCCTTCAGCACCATTGATGTGGGTATGTGTCGTTTCCCACTGATATTTAAATCTGAATTATAAGCAAGTCTAAACACTCATCCCTTAAACTCAAAATAATGAAGCCACAGTCCAAACCAGCATGAATATCTGTCTCACAATCTTTCTAAGTTGAATTATTCACCAAAGCACCCAGTTGTGCCACTGAACAATTACCCTTTAATATTTTTAAAAGATAAATGTTAAAAATAACCAAATAAAATCTAGCATTTTCATGTGATAGCTTTCCTTTACTCAGGGCTGAGATACAGCCATTGGAAGAGATAAAAGAAATCCTTTTCCCAGCCCCAAGGACTGGCATGTACAGTTTTTTTGTCCATTGCTTGTTTCTCCTATCAACCAGTAGTTCTGTGAGCAGAACAAAATCTACTCCACTGAAGCGCCTTTCTCTGGAACCACGGAGGGTACAGGCAGTGCTCTACCCCAGGCAGCAGCTTTCCCACTAAAGGCAACCATTTCTGCCTGCACCCTTTTCCTAATAGACTGCTACAAACACTCCCTGTAGAGGATTCTAGCTTGAATAGAAACCTTCTAAACAGGTAATTATCTTAAGAGGTTTTAATCTATATTTTCCTTTTAACCAAAGCCCACAGGCTTTCAGACTTACTGTATTTAACCACACTCAAACTGATAAATTTTTCCTCCTTGTCTTTCTGCCTGGGGGAAACAACTAACAATACGTGGCAAACGTGAAAGAGTTTATGGACTAGCAATTGTCTCTTTTAGAGACATGTTTTAATATATTTGCACCTATTATCCTTCTAATTTATTCTTCCTACAGACTTAGCTCCCACCTCCAACCCCAGCCCCTTCTCCAGCCTAAGCAGTGCTACTGAGAGGATCTAAGTTTATAAAGTCCACGGCAGTGAGATGACCAAAAGCAATCCCTGTTCACTTCCCATACTGGTGTTCAGTCTGAAATGCACCATTAGGATTTAAACAAAAGCCCTTAAAGCAGGTGGAGGTACTTATTATAGTACCTTATAATATAATACTTATTACATTCTTAATAAGTACAATAAGCTTTTAATCAGGAGCATAGACTAGCAAAATAAATCACTTTGTTTGCCTACATTTTTCAAGACAAGTTTACTTTTGAGTGGTGAATGTTCACGCCACATCTTCCCCAGCATTGCTGGCCCATCTCACCTCTCCTGCGATCAGTGGCTCTCACTTCACTCCCTGCTGCAGCAAGCCCTCTGAGGAATGGCACCTGGCACAGGGAAGGAAAAGTGGCAATAGATGCGCCTACATTTTCTTTTCGAGAGCCAAACTGCCTTAAACTTAAAGCCAGTTAAACAGTTGGGCCATGCTGGGGCTTGGCAGGATCGTGCATGAGCTCTACGGGAACGAGCGAGCGTGGTTGAAACGGTTTTAATGTAGAATATGAAAATGTTGCCTACCGAGGGAGAGCTGAGCGCGGCCTCGCCTCTCTGCCTAGGAAATGGCGCCATCCTGTGGCCACGATGTTTTCCCTGTTGCCAGCTACATGAGGGCAGTTGCACAAACACGTTTCTTCCTTTACGTTTCCAAAAGAGCGTTAAAATGTCATTTGGCGAGCCTCTCTTTTGCTGATGTAAACAGGTTCCAGAGCTTTGGTAGCTCCTGTTAAAGTGGTCTGTGTCACTTGGAGGTATCGTAGATACCTACAGGAGAGATACCCCATCAAATGTAGTCTGTGTCTGTGCTAGGGGGATATGGCAAGGCTGGAGCAGCAGACAAGGGCTTAGAGAGGAACTGGGAGAGAGTGTGTCTATACGTGCTGGTGTTTACAGTGTAGATATATTGGATCAGACCCCCAGAGATGTGCCTGGGAATAAAAATGGCTTTTGAGTATACTCTCTTTATTTAAAAGTATCTTTGGAGTTCCTAAAATAACAAGAATGCAACCTGAAGAGAAAGGGAGAAAGTAATATCCTGGCAAAAAAAAAAAAAAAAAAAAAGGAGTATTTCTTTAACTGAAAAACATACTGTAACACTTCAAAGGTCTTGTTAACCAGATTGCTATGAAGTGGAGCTGTTATTTACCTGGTGTTTTACAGTTGTGAGGTGCTCACCATAAATGACTCAAGGCACTAGAGTAGCATGAGAGGAACCTTCATTTTTGTGAGCCAGGAGAAGAAAATTTTAATAGACCCATGGAGTTATTTCTTGATCTTTCTGTAGTGTACTTTACCCAAGGAATGCAAAACAATTATTTAAGATCCTTCTGCAGAATTGGGTGCATAATGGGTGTCCTTGTTCTACGTGTGAAGCAAACTGAGGCACAGACATTGCCACCTGGCAGAGCAAACAGGATTAGTGCTGACAGACTCCTCCCCCAGTCTTCCATGCAGAGGGTGATGTCCTGCCTGCTCCCCAAGCATATAGGCTGAAATAGAGGCTTTTATGCTTGACATTGGGGGTTAATGCCCACTGGATATAAAAGCAATTTAATGTACAGAGCACCTATGATTTAGTCTTTAGTTTTATGTAAAATGGATATCTCATCTTTAGGTAGATGCTAAAAAGGACAGGGCACTTAACTGAAGAAATTGTCCATAGGAAATTTGCTGAATATTCTCTAGTCTGCAGAGAAAGCCTGTCTCCTGAACAAAGTTTAAGCAAACTCTTTCTTATTAGCCATCTACTCAATATATTTGTTCCTTGGAGAATAAGGTTGTGTTTGTGTGTGCATGCATTTATGTCTTTCAAATAAATGCAGTTATTAGACTGTGAAATTTAGAAAAGTTTGACAGCTTTCAGAACACAGTGATTCTTTCTTCCACAGAGTATATTACTGACACATTAATAGATGTTGTGCTGGTAAAAATACAGTACTTGATGTTAAATGTAGACTGCTACATATTTTGATTCTAACAACAATCTGGTAGGGTTAGGGCAATTCATGTAGTGTCATCTGGTGTTTGTTTTGGATAGATATTATAGAAGGAGATACTGATTTTCAAGATGTTCAAGCAGATGATTGGGTGAAAACTCCAGCAAACCTTTAAAGCAACAGAAAGCAAGGGCTGGTCCTGGTCAAATCTCCTGCTGAGGATACAAATGTTCTGTGTTCCTGAAACTCCATACAAGCTTTTCCTCTTACAGGCCCCTGCTCAGACTGAGGCCAAGTATTCAGGAGAACCAGTCTGAGCAGAATTGGCTAAATCAGCCTCTCTAGCATCACTGAGATATACTAAGAAGTCAGACACTACCAGGTTTCAGGATTTGAATTCAAGTTACTTCCTTGAGTGAAAAAAATATTGCTGCACTAAATTTAGTTCCAGAGAGCTGGAACCTGATGCAGGACTAATTTTGTGTATGGAAACACTATATATTTGACTCTTTGCTTTGTTAATCCAGGTTTATTTTAGAGTAACTAACTTGAGCACAACAGAAAATAAAACTTCATCACTAGGGATAAATCTGGTCATCAGAGCTAAAGAATGCACCTGTAGTTATTGTACTAAGTTTGGAAAAGGAGACACTAAGGTATGGAAAGGAGAAACTTTCCTTTGGAAATTGTGAGGCTATAATAGCTTTCATATATTATGATGGTAATGCTATATTTCCAGTGAGCTGTTATGTTTCTGCAAGATTTGATGTTTAAATTCCAAATTAAGGATTCTTTATGGAGCTATGCCTTTCTTAATGAAAATCTGTAGTTTTGTTTTGAGAACAGGGCTTTGTTTCCTTTGGTTTACTTCATTCTCTAAGGCTTTAAAGAGTATCATATATGAAGTGTGTCAGGCAACTGTTTTGTTAACCTGAGTTCTTTAGGGCACTGCATTCTAAGTGAAAGAAGGACAAACTGGATAGAAGGCAGAAGAAGATAAGACTAATGAGAGTGCATATAATCAGTAAGGGAGATTGGGAGACCTAAATCAGTATTAACTAGAAAATATAAGTCTAAAGAAGAAAAGTGAGGCACCTGCCAATATATGAAAGAGTGCTGTAAAGTAGTGGTCAGTAGTTTCTCATGTCAGTTGGTGGAAAGGATGAGTATGTTTTCAGAAGTTAAATACTAAGAAAACTTTCTATACAGAGAGTAGACAGTCTGTCTGGGAAGGGAGTAGAAATCCCTCACATCACTTGTTTTTGCAATCAGACAAATTTCTGAGGACATAGTGTAAGTAAATCATTCCCACCAGGAGGAAAATGAGTAGACTAGATGAGTATCTGAAGAACTTAATGCATTCTGTTGATACAGCCAAGAGGTTGTGGTCATCCAGCACTCGGTGTGGATACCAAGGATTAGAGATTGCCAAAACGATGCACAGTAAAGGAAGAGAGTAAGGAGTAGATGATAATGCTACTCTCCAGAAGCAGCAGGTTACTCGGGTTTGTGGAACTCCAAGAACTAGTGACTAGATTACAGATGTACAGAGAAACAACTCCAGAAGCAAGAAGAAAGCCTACAAATCCTAACTTCTATGTGCTAGTCAGCCCAGGGTGTTCTCCCACCTAGGGAGGCACTTACCATTTTGATGATAAGATTTAAAGATACCATACTCTGTATGAGATATAATGCCTCCAACTTTTCTACTGACTCTCAAAAGTGTGTACTCCTCTCAATGTGAGGCCTAAGAAATGTGTCAGGAAGACAAATTAGGCAAGAATATCAAGTTAGTTCTAGTTAATCTTGACTGAGTAGCAGTGAGATGGGTTGCCCAACAGTTGCCAACAATGCTGCTATAGAAAATGGAGGCAAAACCTCAATCTACATCTGTCTGGGCAAGCCTACCAGTTTTGAAGGATATAAAACAATAATTTTCTTTGCCATTCTAAGTATAAAAACATGACAGAGCCTTTGGGGTTCACTCTGGTAGTTATTCCTGGGAAAGACCACACAGAAAGTTTCCCAAAAGAGCTTGGATTCCAGCGTCCGAGGCAGTTTTGCTTCAGGTGAATGCCGTGCACTGAGCTACTGTAGCTCTGGTGGCTTCATCATCAGCATGTTTCTGGAAGTGGTGGTCATTACTGTGCAGTGAGCTTTGAGATGCTGTACTTTTAAGGAATGCTAGAGAAAATCAAATTCTGTGATACCTTTCAGTTAGAAGCATTGAAGCTGTACGCATTGGCTGTGCAGAAAAGGACATCTAGTGGCTGTATAAAAGAAAACCATTACTAAATTTTTTTTAATGTACAATCTAGCCTGCAGTCTTCAGTATTCCATAGATCTTTGTAGCTCCAATACATCATGACCAGGGGTCCTGGTGGACAAGAGGAGGACCATGAGCCAACAGCGCGACCTTGTGGTCAGGGAGGCCAATGGCATCCTGGGATGCATTCAGAAGAGTGTGGTCAGCAGGTCAAGGGAGGTTCTGGAATACTGTGTCCAGTGCTGCACACCCCAGTTCAGGAAGGACAGAGAGCGAGTGAGAGAGTCCAGTGCAGGGCCACCAAGATGATGAAGGGAGTGGAGCATCTCCCTTATGAGGAGAGGCTGAGAGAGCTGGGGCTCTTTAGCCTGGAGAAGAGGAGACTGAGGGGGGACCTCATCAATGTTTAACAATATGTTAAGGGCAAGTGTGGGGAGGATGGAGCCAGACTCTTCTCAATGTCATCCAATGACAGGACAATAGGCAATGGGAGTAAGTTGGAGCACAAGAGGTTTAGGGGAAACACAAGGGAAAACTTTTTCCCAGTGAGGGTGCCAGAGCCTGGAACGGGCTGCCCAGGAAGGTTGTGGAGTCTCCTGCTCTGGAGACATTCAAAACGCGCCTGGATCTGTTCCTGGGTGACTTGGTCTAGGTGATTCTGCTCTGGCAGGGGGGTTGGACTAGATGATCTTTCTAGGTCCCTTCCAACCCCTAACATTCTATGATTCTATGATCATGTGTTTAATGGGATCATTTCTTATGTTTTTGGCAAACAAAAAAAATCACCTTTGTAAGCCATACCTTTCTAGATTTCTATACGTCTCTGTATGATGGCTTTGCCAAAGAGAAAACTGCTTTCAAGCTACACTTGGTGTACCTCACTGCTGCACTTCCATATTTTCTATAGCATCTACCAGGAGCCCACTGCCTGCTGCTTCCTTCTGACGTTGCCTTCCTCTTTGGTACTGTACTTAGAGAGGTTGTCACTGTTATTGTCATGGTAAAATCTACTTTCTTTTGAATACCCATAGCATAAAAGTCAGCAGGAGGGGTGGACGAGATTCAGGGAAACACTAATCTAAGCATTCAGTCCTGTATTGCACAACAAAAGTTTTTTTTCCGTTCCCATCCACGTTGTGCTCCTTCTTACTAGTTGAGGATGAATTCTGTGCATGTTTCTGTGAATAGCCTGACAGTTTAATCGGTCCATTTACATATGGGCAAACGGAGCTTTTCTCAAAGTTGCACAGTAATATGTTTCACCTTTATGCTATGCCAGCTTCAAATTGCAACCCAGGAGGATTGCAAATGTGCATAATCTGTGCAGTTGTCTGGGCTTTTTTCTTTCTTTTTCTTTTTTTTTTTTTTTTTTTAACTGGCAAACGCCTATTCATTGCCCATCTGGGTAAGAATGGCCTTTGCATTTTCACACCCATTCTTTCCTATATGGTTTGTGAATACCCCTCCAATCAGAACTTGCTTCACAGAAAGGGAACAAAACCATTTTACAGGAGTTTCTCAGAATAAGACCATTGGGATTTCTACATCATGTTTACTGGACAAAATAAGGGAAGGGGGGGCACTTCACAAAGACCACTTGAATTTCACAGAAAGGTTCCCACTGTCTTGAGTTTAAAAGAGTGGCAGGCCTGAGAAGAGCCTGAGACAGGAGCCTTTTTCCTGAGCCAGGCATTCTGTGCAGTGATGAGTAGGTGAGTGCAAGCATGGGTAGCAGGGTCTTGTGAAGAGTGACACACTTTCTGCCTTGACCAAGGCTCTAGTGGCCACTGTCAGAATGTGGCATTTACTTTAGAATTGAATCTGCATTGACAATTTCACCTTTATTAGGGAGCATCACTTTTTGACTTTCAGTTTAGACCAGCATACAGCAAAGAAGATCCACTAAACTCAGATCTGGATACAGTTTCCTGCAGAGAAGGAGAAGAGCTGC
Organism: Corythornis vintsioides; assembly: GCA_025447755.1. Lineage (NCBI taxonomy): Eukaryota > Metazoa > Chordata > Aves > Coraciiformes > Alcedinidae > Corythornis > Corythornis vintsioides. The sequence goes on along the minus strand of JAOEGS010017005.1, from coordinate 46,626 downwards.
ATGGGACAGAGGTTCTGCTACAGACAAAGCTCTGGAATGTGTTCAAGTTACTCTTTTATCCTATTGTGGTTTCTGTAGCAGCATCTCTGACACTACTGCAAATTATTGGCTTGCCTGTTCTTAGGATAGGTATTGAATATCAGGGAAGATGACCTAGAAGAATTTTCCTTAAAATCTGTGTCATCTGTTTTTTTTCCATTTGCTATGTGTCTCTTCTACACATCCCTCTTGTTTCATCTTTAAAGACTGAATTTCAGTTGTTTCTCAAGAAGGGGTAGATGTTTCAATGTCATTTGAAGAAGTAAAAAATGAGAGGAATTTTTAAAGGGAAAACTCCATTATATGAATAAGAACCAAAATGTACTCCATGCCTTTTAAGAAGTGACTCAATTGACTTTCAGACCAGCTCCTATACCTCAAGGTGCATCCTAGATCAGTTCTTATAGAACTACTCACATCACTCAAATGCATGCAAACCTATTTTCTTTAGCTTTGACTAATCCCAGCTAGCTGTTTTCATCAGGTTAGCTAATGACCAAATAGATTTTGGCCGTGTAACTCCTGCTTCCCACAGCCAGGACCTGAGAAGGGTTGCTGAAACTTACAAATGGTGTGTATCATACCTTTCTGGAAAGGAATTGTCCTGAGGATGCATTTTTCAGAGTTCCACTCACAGAATTAATTTAATCTGCCAAGGTTCATAGGAACAAAGTTGTTTTCTTCACACCTGCTGAAGTCAAGAGACTTGTCCATAATATCTCTGCTATGTGTGGACTATTCCTCCTCATGCATGAGCAAGTCGGGATTTCTGGTTGATTGAATTAGACTGCTGCCTGTTCCTTCTGATTATCAAATACCTCATTTGACAAAGCAGAACATAAACTAGAGGTCATTCCCTTTGCCAGAAGCATATATTAAAGATGTGTTTGCAGGAAAAGGGAACCCTAGAGTCAAACAAAGTAGTGATCAGTACTTACTAATGGAAAGATTTCTAGCATACTGATAGGCAACCAAAGGGAGATGCAGATAAATGGGTAGCTATGCAGTTATGTGTTGTGGCCTACAACAGGGCTTGAAAAGACATGTCTTCTATTTATCATTAATTTTCCACCCTTCTGTTCCCCATCTTTACATAGCTTTTACCAAGTTACCTTGTTTTCTGATCAAGGATTCTGACTTTTTATGTAAATGCATCTTGAATCCTCATATGATCTGACATGTTGGGAAGGGAAACATCTGGAAGTGCTTTGGAGGCTTCTGGAGAATGACTCTATCTAGAAGGAGAAGGGAATACATCTCTGCATTTTGTGTAATAATAGTTGCAGTGCCCTTGAAGGAAAGTTCCTAAGATGTTTTTCCAGTCCTATGATCAGTCTCCTCAGAGGAGGAAACAGATTTCCCATCAGGGTTTATGAACAAGACAGGTGTAATCTCATATGGAAATGAAGACCCTTCTGATACTGGCTGGTTTACATCTGTTAGCATCAGACCTCAGACAGTGTGGCCTCATCAGGATTTCCAGTTCTTGACCTTTGTGCTTCCTTTTTATCCTTCAGCTACTTCAGAGAATTAGAATAACCACCTGTGTCCGACCGAGGTGGTTTCTCTTTGAACCACCAGAATAGAGGGTGCTTGAGGTGTCAGGAGTCGATAACTGAGAAGGAAAAGGCAGAGCAGGGAGGATGCCACATTTTCCTGTAGATTGCAGTGTGTAGTATTCTGCTGCCTGTGGATGAGATCTAAAGTACCTTTTACATTGGAGCAGAGGGAGGTTATTGGACTAAAAGGCATGTATATGAAACCACTTTCAGTGCCATTTGTTTGCTCTGTGTATTTCTGTGAAACCAGACAGCAACAATAAGCTAGTTTAATTTAGTCATACTTCTCTACCAAATGTCACTTTTGGATTCTCACTCATTAGCAAGTAATTGTGGCAAGAGGGGCTGTAGCTTTGGTAGGAATATTCAAGACAAAATGCCTGTTCTACAAGTGGTGATTTTGCATTGCTTTTCTCCACATACTTTTTTGGGAACCAAGGTGATGCATGTACTACAAATGCTAAGAGAAAGAAATCTTAATAATATTTTATTAGTTTACCCCTCAAAGAGCCATTGGCTCTTCATCATTGAAAGGTGAAACCATAGTTTGTGGCCATCAAAATCTAAATGAACTAAATATGAGTAAAGAACAGGAAAGGAAAGGAAAAAAAAAATTAAAACCAAAGCAAGCAAGATGGCGATAGGAAAATGTGGAACGAGATATTTAAAAGTTACATTTTAGTCATTCATACAAGTTAATTTTGAAGGCTACGTTGGCTCTGTACCCAAATTGCTTAGGTGCTTTTCTAAGTTGTTTTCTATTTAGACTATTCAGTCAAACTAAGACAAAGTCTTATTTAGAGTAAATTTCTGTAATTTTCCCATTTCTGTCAAATAAATAACAGCAGGAGCACATTTGTTTTTCTATGATGGCATTCTGGTGCCAGTCAGAACTTGGGATATGATAAAATGAAGGGCCAGCTCATGTTAACTTTTCGCATTGGGTTCTTAGTGTTTGTCACTATTGGGTGGCAAATGTTCTAAACCACAACCCCAGACAAAACTGTGCGTGGGATTTTAGGAACATTTACAATCTGAATATTGACCAGATTTGGATTTTACGAAGTGACTGCCAGGTTTTTTTTTTATAAAGTAACTGTACCATAAAGCACAGGATCCAGATTCCTTAAAATACCAATCTAGAGAGAAATCACATTTTCATACAGAATCTTTGTGTTAACAACTTGGTGTTAAAGGGTCGTTAAGGTAATAATGTGATTTTCTTCTGGCATGGGTCCATAAACAAACAGTCTAATACCCAGCTTTAATCCAATGCACAGTGTTTACAATTGGCTGGCTCTGGGCTTTTTAAAGGCAAATAAACTGACAAGGCGCAGGTCCAAGACCCAGGAATGTGGTTGGAATTTAGGCCCAGATATACCTGTCTGCTTTTGTCCAAAACTTCAGGACTTGAGCTTCTGCAAATGAGTAGTGAAGTTTACTTCTAGCCTTGCAGATGTGATATCTTCTTATCTGAGTAGTGAAGTTTACTTCTAGCCTTGCAGAGGGGATATCTTCTTATCTGTGACTTTGGATGTGATTTTTACAGTGTGATCTGCTTTGTTTACCCAGTCTCCTTCACCAATCACCTGACTGTGGCTCTGCAAAGGACAAGATTCAATCTGTTCTCTTTTTTGTGTCACCTGCTTTGCTCCAGGTAACATCAGTTGCAAGGGGATGACAGAGCGCATTCATAGCATCAACCTTCACAACTTTAGCAATTCTGTGCTCGAGACCCTCAACGAGCAGCGCAACCGTGGCCACTTCTGTGACGTGACGGTCCGCATCCACGGGAGCATGCTACGCGCCCACCGCTGTGTGCTGGCAGCTGGCAGCCCCTTCTTCCAGGACAAGCTGCTGCTGGGCTACAGTGACATCGAGATCCCCTCAGTGGTGTCAGTCCAGTCTGTGCAAAAGCTCATCGACTTCATGTACAGCGGGGTACTGCGAGTCTCGCAGTCGGAGGCCCTCCAAATCCTCACAGCTGCCAGCATCCTGCAGATCAAGACTGTGATTGATGAGTGCACAAGGATTGTCTCGCAAAATGTAGGAGAGGTCTACCCGGTCATTCAGGATTCTGGCCAGGAGACACCCAGGGGAACACCCGAATCAGGCACCTCCGGGCAGAGCACTGACACAGAGTCGGGCTACTTGCAGAGCCATTCACAGCACAGTGTGGACAGGATCTATTCAGCCCTCTATGCCTGTTCCATGCAAAATGGCAGTGGGGAGCGTTCCTTTTACAGTGGAGCCGTGGTCAGCCACCACGAAACAGCCCTGGGGCTCCCCAGGGACCATCACATGGAAGACCCCAGCTGGATTACCCGGATCCACGAACGGTCACAACAAATGGAGCGGTACCTCTCCACCACTCCAGAGACCACACACTGCCGCAAGCAACCGCGCCCTGTCCGAATTCAAACCCTGATGGGCAACATCCATATTAAGCAGGAGATGGAGGATGACTATGACTACTATGGCCAACAGAGGGTGCAGATCCTTGAGCGCAATGAGTCTGAGGAATGTACTGAGGACACTGACCAAGCAGAAGGCACTGAGAGTGAGCCCAAAGGGGAGAGTTTTGACTCGGGAGTCAGTTCCTCCATTGGCACTGAGCCCGATTCCATGGAGCAACAGTTTATGGCTGGTCTGGGCCGGGATGGGCAGCAAGAACCTTCTCAAGCAGATCAAAATGACATCCCTGCTGATGGCACTCAGCCGCAGCAGCAGCAGCAGCATGTAGATGCCAATTCTTCCTCTCCAGAGAGAAGCAACGACGTTGAAATGGACAGCAAAGTGCTCACAGTCAATAACAGCACCGAAAAGGGGGCTTTGCAGCCTTCTGTCAACACAACTGTTGCCCAACCATTGCCAACCACACAGATCTACTTACGCCAGACAGAAACCCTCACCAGCAATCTGAGGATGCCACTGACTCTGACCAGCAACACTCAGGTCATTGGCACAGCTGGCAACACCTACTTGCCTGCCCTTTTCACCACACAGTCTGCTGGCAGTGGCCCTAAGCCTTTTCTCTTCAGTCTGCCCCAGCCTTTAGCTGGCCAACAGACACAGTTTGTGACAGTGTCCCAGCCTGGCCTGTCAACCTTTACTGCCCAGCTGCCAGCCCCACAGCCCTTGGCCCCATCTGCGGGCCACAGCACAGCAGGTGGGCAAGGCGAAAAAAAGCCTTATGAGTGCACTCTCTGTAACAAGACTTTCACCGCCAAACAGAACTACGTCAAGCACATGTTTGTACACACAGGTAAGAGTACGTCCCTTTGGTGTGTGCACGAAGCCAGAGAAAGTCCTTGACAAACATGAACTTAGATCCCATTTCCCAACCTGACAAACCCCAGCACAGACAAGAGAGAGAGGTTATCCAGGGAGTTGGTATCACTGAACACTTTCTGAGCTTACTGCATTGAAGTTGAGCCCCTGCAGACATATACATGTGCCTTACAAGGGCCTGACAGTGCATGGTACAAAAACAATCTCATTTTACTTGGAATAAAATGTGTTCTGCACCCATCCAAGGAAATGGTAAGCATCCCTTGCAAGGTTGTCCCTTGCAAGCTGACCAGCCAACATATAGAAGTGGCAGGAGAAAGATGTAATAAGTCATTAGAGAAACTGCATCTACTGAGGAAAAGGATCCCCTTGTCAGTTTTACAGCTGTGGGGGTTTAAGCTCAGAGATGATGACTGACATGAATTTAAGGGAAGTTCATTCCTCGGGGAGTTGCAGCAGTAGGCCCTGGTCTGGGTGTTATACACAGTGCTACATATTTTCTAAATCTCACGTATTTCTATAAGAAGGGAAATTTGGAGTATTTTCAGGAAGATATATACTTCAGTGAAGTTCATGGCTGTAATCCCTTCTCTTGGTAAGTCAGTTGTTTGAGTAGCTGCAAGTACAGAGACATAGGGCTCAATGAGAAGTAAGTAGAACACAACATAGACACCCTTTTTGTTTAAAAATGCAAGTGCTTTTCAACATGGTCTTTTGAGACAATATAAGTAACCATATTTACTACTGAGTTAAACATGCCTTTTCTATCTTTGTCAAGTTCTGAGACTTCAAAGCAAGGTGATATAATATATCTTATAAGGAGATAAGTGTCCTGAGTTCAGGACTAAATATTGCTTGCTTTAGCCCTCAGCTCATTCTGATGGAGAGAAATTCTGGTTCAGAGAAAGAGTAAATATTTCTCTCACCAAGCAATGGTTTTGTTAACAGATTTTAAAATAAATGCTGGATTTGTGATACATGGAGTAGAACCTGGAGAAATTTCCCAAGGTATGGGAGGAATGTTAAGTCATGACCCCCCAGTGTATCCAATAGACTTTGCTTCCATATGTGTATGTAAACTTTTAACTTCTATTTACCTCTAATTATCACTTAATTGAAAAATTCCTCTAGACATCAAAGGTAGACATATACACAAAGGTCAGCTTCTCAGGACTGGTACAAAATGTATGTTTGCAAGGATCAAGGATCCTGAATCCTGAGAATACACTTGGTGTCTGTTTATGTTCTATGTCTTTCTGTTGTGGACAAGTAGCTAAAATACTATATAGGTAGTATTTAGAAAAATGACTCCTTCCAAGCACAGTCAAATGTATCTGCCAGCATCCTTTTTCTAAAAGCTAGAAAGGCTTTTTTACTAACAACTTCACTTAGATTAGGTGCTTCATTTCCACCAACCATGCACTGCATTTGTTATTTGCAGTCAGATAAAAGAATCATATTGGAAGACCTGACCTGAAATATTCCTAGCTGCTACACATAAAGTCAACCAAGGAAATGGATAGGCAACACCAATCATTAATTAGTATTTTATTTGTGTGGGCCTGAGAATGCCCCAAAATAATGAACTGTGGTGGCAAGGAGAGATTTGTGTAGACAAATTATTTCAAAGTTAATTTAAGAATAAACTAGCTTCTGGAGTATCTGGGAGAATAAATTGCACATTAACCAGCAGAGGACAGGGTTTCATAAAATCCTTCTGAGAGTATGCACAGCCTCAGAGAAAGCATATCCACTACCTTGTTTAGTGCTGGACAGGGTCATTATGAAAACTGAGATGAGATGGCTGTTCCCACTGTCAGGGTGACTTTTGACTGTTAAAAGAAGCCAGGCAAAGTGGCTCTGGAACAGACCCATGGATAAAGGGAAAGATTTTGGAGATGCAAATGTTTCAATTACTCTTTCTCAACAAGAGAAGCTATGGAGCAGTCTAATCATAAACCAGAATTCAACAACCTAAAGGCCTCCTGTTTTGTGTATGTTTTTATGCTTCCGAAAACTACACGCTGATGTGGCTTTCCATGGAATGGAAACCTACCTCCCTTTCTTCTTTCACATGGAGGCATACTATACTAAAGAAAGGTATTCTTCTGTGCTCACTGCAGACTGGCTTCAATGTATATCCCACAGCATTCTCCAAGAGGTGCAGTGTTGTGGAAATACACTGATAGAAGGCGTGCAGTGTCCTTGCACTTTAGAAGCCATCATTGCCTTCTCCTACATATCACACTGGGACTAATACTTGTTAACTGTCCCACAATGCTGTCTAAAACCTGCCAAATATAAAATAAAGAACCAAAAGGACATGCACAACCAGACCACCTCTCCAAAGACATCGCCCCCCCCCACTCCGAGACTTACCAGTAGTTATTAGAAAGAGTTTCACTGAGCTGGTTTAATTTTATTATCTTCTTTTTTCTTTTTTTTTTTTTTTTGTCTATTTTCCTTTCTTTCTCTCTCATTGGCAACGGGCAGGTGAGAAACCCCACCAATGCAGCATCTGTTGGCGCTCCTTCTCTTTAAAGGATTACCTAATCAAACACATGGTGACGCACACCGGGGTGAGGGCCTACCAGTGCAGCATCTGCAACAAGCGCTTCACCCAGAAGAGCTCCCTGAACGTGCACATGCGCCTCCACCGCGGGGAGAAGTCCTACGAGTGCTACATCTGCAAGAAGAAGTTCTCCCACAAGACCCTGCTGGAGAGGCACGTGGCTCTGCACAGTGCCACCAACGGCACGCCCGGAGCCACCGCCACCGGTGCCAGGGCTGTCCCTGCCGGGGTGGTGGCCTGCACGGAGGGGACCACGTACGTCTGCTCTGTCTGTCCAGCTAAGTTTGACCAAATCGAGCATTTCAACGACCACATGAGGATGCATGTGTCAGATGGATAAGTAAAATCTCTCTCTCTCTCTTTGTTATGAACAAAAAAAAAATAGAAACAAAAAAAAAAGCTATGGCACTAGAATTTAAGAAATGATTTTTGTTTAATTTTTACCTTTGTTTTCCTCCTTTTTTTTTTTTTTTTGGGTTCATTTCGTTTTGTTGTTTTTGTACTACATGAAGAACTGTTTTTTGCCTGCTGGTACATTACATTTCCGGAGGCTGGGTGAATAATAATTTTCCCAGCCTCCCTCGGATGGTGGCCTTAAGGCCAGGTAGTGCTTCATGAGCTCCACTGGTTGGATCTCTAGCTACTGGCCTCTAAATACAACCCTTCTTTACTACAAAAAAAAAAAAAAAAACAAACAAAAAAACCCACAAAAAAATCAAAAAACAGACAAAAAAAAATAAAAAACCCCCTACAAACAGTTTCTTTTTTTCTCACTTGTGAAGAGCACTACAAAAAAAACCAAGAAACAAAACAAAATATATTGCAAATCTACAAGGCCTACTGTCGTTGTAAGTACACCGCTTGCAGTGTTTCAATGGACATAATTCACAATGCTGACAGCTTTTGGACTTCACAGTATCCAGTTAGAACTGTGGAATATTTTGCTTCTGGTTGAGCAGCAACCAGAGGAAACAAGGCCCTGCTGGTTTCCACCACGTGTCTGCTTTCTCACACACGCACGCATCCACAAACACACAAAAGGGCTGAGGGGAGTGCAAGGTAGTGTGGCTTGGATAGTGTGGAGTCCCTGCAGGGTGAGGAAGAAGAATCAGAGGTTCCTCACCTGGATTCTCCTCCATCCCACGCTCTCTGGCGCACCCTCCCCGCTGCTTTTCCCATACCACCACCACCACCACCTTACAGCAGAAACCAAGAAGATTCAGACAACGAGCAACGGTGGCTTTTTTTGTAATTTATTCAGTGTCTTCGCTGAGCCCAGGGCCTCAGCACAATCAAGAGGGACTTTCACAGAAGACAAAGAGAAACACAGAGGAAAATCAAAGATACCAGAAGTTGCAACCTATGGATCTAGGTACAAGAGAAGGGTTAGTTCCCACAATCTTTGCAAA